>JAJQOW010001324.1:0-54255 GCA_037975125.1 Latrodectus hesperus | reverse complement strand
TTAATTTATTAATATATAACAAAAATCAATTAATCTAAAGTTTACTTTTAAAAGCAAATATAATCTTATGATTAAACCCTAAAAATGGTATTAATTTTTTTAAAATAATTTCTTCATAAAAAATGATTATATTTTAAGAAGAATAAACATACCAATCCAGAAAGAGGGAGAAGGTCTCGTTCCATCATATTTAAAATGTTCTTCTCGCCTCTTCGAATCTTCCAGACCATCTGATCTAGGTATTTCTGCAGATCATCACCATTAACAAAATCTGAGGAGAAGTCACCCCAAAGACTGATAAGCAGTCTCATTTGCTTGAGTGTTTTTTTGCAAGGACGTTGCAAATATCCAGAATGTATGACCTACAAGATTAATAAATCCAACAAATTATTCAATAGTTCTTCAACAAAGATATGTTGTGATTGGAGAAGCATAAAATAATCAGAAAAACATGATTATAAAGTAAATAATTCCTTATAAATATTTTTAAAAGGAAGTGTAAAAAATTTTACAGAATACAGTAAAAGACAAGGAAAAAATGTTAAATAAAATTTAAAGCATTTTTAAAAAGAATATTAGAAACTAGTCTACTAGCAAATGAACTCAAGAATATATTTGTACTCAAAAATTATTCAAATATAATGGTAATTTTAAAGAAAATTCAATTTAGAATAATAAAAAACATTATAAGATAATTCAGGACAGTTATAAAGCCAGGAAACAATGCAAAAGGCCTTCATTCAAAAAGGTCATTATTCACCTTTGTTTCTCAAAAAATTTTTGAAAGAAAAATGCTCAAATAATTAGTTTATAATAATATTAAAGAACTTAAAATAAAAAAATAGGACATTTTAATAAGGCGCATGGGCACATCTCTCAGCAAGCATTTATCACGTAAGTTTTCTTCTGAATGACTGTGGATGAGTTGGGAATGCAAGTTCTGAGAATTATAAAGAGTTCATTTCTGTTCTAGAATGACATTTAGTGAAAGTGGCAAAATTGCAAGTTTTCACCTGAACATATTTTACACTTGTTCAATGAAATTAAAATCAGGAGGTTAAAAAAGAACCAATAATATTTTTGCTCTAAAGAAATGATTAACTAATCTCAACTTCCTTGAATCTTTGTTATATTGCAATTCATGAATCTTGAAATGAAAATAGCTCAAAACTAGGGAATACAAGATTCAAACACCAAGCCTTATAGCAGTAACATCTCAATTCAAAGATGTGGAAGTTTGTGTATTAATCCAGCATAATGCTTGTCCATATCACAATTCACATTAAAAATGTCTTTTCAAAACACTTTCCCTTGTAAAATCTGTTAGACGTTTGGCCCAAATTGTAATCTGAAGAGTATCTGTGTATCATTCAATATCATATGGCTAATCATTAAAAGCTCTAATGCTGATGCACAAAAGTCCTGTCTTAAGTGAGCGCATTTAAAAAATCCGCACAAATGGAATGCAAACTGCTGATTAGCTATCTAATATATAGGCTTAGGAATATACCTGTAAACATTTTTTGAAAAACTTGTTTTCCAATCGTCATTGTGGGCACTGAACTCTAATATATATAGTTGTGCTTAAATGTTGGACAGTTACTACTAAATATTAGTCTTAATGAACTGTTATTATTCTTGGTAGAGCTTTTTGTGTGTGTGTGTGTGTGTGTGATAACATTTCTTGCACATTGAAACTTATGCTATATTCATGAAGTCAAACACTGAGGCATATCCAGAATTCCAAATTCTTCAATTTGGGAAGGCTGAGATTTCAATTTAACTATAATTATTCCTTTCAGAAGAAGTCAATTTTGCAGTCATTTGGGCTTCTAGAATATTCAACTCATTAGTGATTGCATAGAACATGGCTATTCTCCTTATACTGAGTGATAAGTTTCATAATCTTTCTGACAGACCTTTAGAACTTATCAACATCTAGTTTGATATTTTAGATATATACAATGTTTAATACTCATACAACAAATCTTTAAAAATAAAATATTATTGTATCAATAATTATTTGCCTTTTTGAAAATTGTGCATACATATATATACATTTCCAAAAAAGCTTGAACACTGTCAATGTGTACAGTAATAACTTAATGATCATTAAGTTCAAAAGTTGATTCTAATTTATTAATTTGTTGTTTAAATTAACTGGATTCATTATTTGTTGCAAAATAAATGACATGATATTAACATCCTTAATTGTAAATTTTAAGCCACTAAATTTTATTAATTATCGATTTAAATAGTTTAAATAATTTGCTGATTGTCTGATTGCATAAACTTGATTTTATGTATCAAAAAGTGAGGAGGTAATACTTTCATTAAAGCATGTTATGATGCAAGTACACTGACCAATGATTATACACGTGATTTGCAGATTACCATAGTAATTTCAAAAATGTAATATAATCACTTTAATCATTGCTATCATTCTTGTTATATTAATACAGTTTGCGGAATCAATGTTTACTGATTTCTAAACGTGATTGTTAAATTGAAATTTAGATATAAAATAGTGAGACACATGAACATACAAATGGAATTGAAACATAATCAGCTCTAGATGAACAAATAGGCAAAAAGGTATGACTTTGATGCTATGTCAAAGAGCAATTGTTTAAATTAAGACATGACATCTCAAACCCACACAAAATCATGAAATATAAAAATAGACGATAACAAATAAAAGAAATATAGATACAAATGGAAACCATGCATCATTATCTTGATAACACTGATTATTTTTTCCTTATTATTAGATATACAGATAATCTTTTAAATTGGTAATATATGAACACCTTAATAGTTTGAATTTCCCTTTTTAAATTATAAATGATTTATACAAAATTATTGCAATACTTAGCCATTTAAATTTACCTCAGAATGGATAAATATTTCCATCTAATTTTATTATATTTTGACATAAGGGATCTTGTAACATATATTATGGTAAATAAATTCCTGAGAAAGTGATCTTATTAAATTATTTCACTAAATAATTGCCAAAGACAGCAAAATTAAATTTAATAATCATAAATTGCAAGCTCTCAAATTATTTTACATTATATTATTTACAATAATTATTCATATTTTATATATATAAATTCATAACCTTGCTAATTGTTGTACAGCAAAATATTCTAATAATGTTTAGCAAATAAAATTGTACATATCTTAAATACTAGACTTTACAAAATATAGATTCTCATAGCTAGTTCGCAATTATGATCGAGAAGTTTATGTAGATATGTGTGTGCACTGTAATTTAAAGCATTAACATAACTGAAAATTAATATCTCATATATCGCAATATTTGATTAAAAACATAAATCATAATCAAATGTGTATAATTCTTCATAATGTTACTAAAATGATCTTATGTTATACTTACATCATATGCAACTATTTAAGATTTACTACAACAAAGAATTCTACATATGTATTGTTGCATATGTATTGTTGCATAAATAGGTACATATGTATTGTTGCAACCATATTGGTGGCATTATATATAACATTCTAAATTCATATTAGAAAATATTTCCTTGAAATAATAGATATTTCTTTATTAAATATTTTTTTAAATATGTAACGATTAATAATATTAATTCTCTTATTAAAATTTAAATATAAATTTTAAAAATTTTAAATGTATACAGAATGTTTAATAGAAAATTGATACCAAATATTTTTTAACAGATATTTGTCAAAGAAAATTAAATTAATCATACCACGCATTTACATAATTATGTATTTACGTAAGTGTTTATAAACGTAAGTAGGTATTAATGTATTAACATAAGCATATTTGCATCCACATGTGTGTGAATGCAGGTATTTATATATGTATGCAACCACGTCATATGCATATATAACAATATATATATGCATATAAGTATTATAATGAATATATTCAAAAACATTACTCACTGATTCATACAGTTGTTCTGTTTCTTCAGAACAGCATCCTGTAAATAAAACTATTTAGTAAATAATAATAAGCAAAAAACAATATCTATAGGAATGACTGAAGACTTTAAATAAAGAAATAGGTACATATGTATTGTTGCAACCATATTGGTGGCATTATATAAGACCTAGCCAATTCTAAAAAACGGGATATGCCGACGGGGCGTGGAGCATGTACGTGAAAAATACAATGTAATAAAAACAGTATAAAAGAAAATAATATATAATATAGAAAGAAAAATATTAAATAATTTTTGTACATTTATTTAACGATATATCAGTCACGTTTTGGTGGAAAATATTGCAAAATGGTTTTTAAAATAGAATCAAAACAACTTTTTTTATTGTTTTCTTGGTCTTTTTGCCATATGAATTCTGTCAAGTAAGACTCAAGAAAGTGTTTTGCTGTACCCCGTTGTCTCTTGTTCCTCCATTTCCCAGAACCACAGACTCTTTCGATTGTTTGGGTATTCACACCCGTTTCGGGGTCGACAAAATTATATTTGTGATTTACTCTAAAATGATTAAATCTAGCAATTGCCAATTGATCAGTCAGAAACTCTCCAACTATCAGAATAGTACACTCCCTTCCTCAATGTTTTCGACAATTTTCTGGAAAAGCGTGGCTGCTGTTCTATTAGGAACGGTTATTAAAAAATGCTTGTTTGGTCTCTCGATAGATGCTACCAAAAATCCATTGCTCTGGCAATATTCGACCCGAATTATTTTTCCTTTTTGTGAACAAGCTTTTATCTATTTCCACAATATGACCAGGTTCACCTATTTTAGTTCTTTATTTGCTTTCCATGTGGAGAACACAAATCTCTCTCATATAATTATTCCAGTCTATGACTGATTAGTCAGCTAAATTTCATCACAAAATTTGACTTATTAGTTCTTTGCACTAGCAATACATAAATCTTACTGCTGTTAGTAACGGGATACGCCTTTCCTCAAACCAATTACCACTTCTTATTCCCGCATGTTGATTACAGGTTGCAATGCTGCACTTCCAAAAAATCTGTTTTTCAAAATTAAGCTTCATTAGGCGAGACTTGGTACATTTCCTAACATCTGGTAAAATGTTATATTTCTGTAAAAATGTAACAGGCATCTTTTTTAGAATTCGGAAAATCACAGATTCACTTTTTAGAATTCGAGCTTGCTATTTTCATTGAACAGATATGCTAAGAAAGGTGGCAAAGAGAGAAATTTGAAAGGAAGTAAATGGTTGCCAATTCAGTGCCTTAGATGCGTGCGACATTGGGGTTGCCAATTTGGCAAGTTATCCCAGAGGTTGGTATGGTTGCGATAATATGTAAGTACCAAAAAATATAGTCAAGTAATTGCCTAAAAAACACAACATTTATTACATACTAAGTATAACAAATATTTATGGAAATAAAATACTTATGGAAATTCATTGCATTTAAACATTAAATGCAATGGCCACTTACATACCAGCAAAACATCCACTAAAAACAAAAAATTTTATTCTCATTTTAAGCACATTTTTATAAATATTTCAAAATTAAGCAAAATTATATTATTTTTAATAATATAATTTTGCATAAAAATATGCAGAATTTTTTTACCGGATTGTATGCAATAAATTTTCTGATTAAAAAATTTAAATTTTAAATAATAATTCATAAATTTTGTAAAAAATGTTTTGGATATTTTCTAAATATTTGATTTATTAATTTTATATCATATTAAAATAATTCTTCATAATTGTGAGACATAAAAAAATGACAAAATTATTAAATACGAGATTCATATGAAATCTATAGCAATAAGTTTTAACTTCACAATTGATTATTTAAATATGAATGAAGGAAATCTATAGCTACTATGTATTAATAAATTTTATTCAAAGAGAGGACATATATAAATATCAAATTTGATTACACGTTATATTTCTTATAAAAGATCAATGATATTAATAAAATTTCAACATGAAAATTTTTATTAATACATAAGTATGAATTCTCCTTAAAATAAAGTTTGTTTTTTTAATTGTAAACAATCACAATTTATTTTCTATATGTATAGTAATGTTTACTATATTGTTTTGGAAATCAAAGATAATGATCCCATTTAACCCTTGCTGACTTGAAAGAGGTAAAAAAAATTTCCCCCTATCACATTTGGATCTCACAAATATATTTTTTAAATAATTGCTAAGAAAAATATTACTTTCTTTTTACTTTTCTTTTTAATATACCAAGCAAAATTTCCTTAATAAGATGCAATTTGTCTAGGATTAATTCCATTACTTACAGTACACTGTCATAAAATCATTAAGTCATCACAATCCTTTTCTAAATTTAATTAAAATTTATGCTTTCATTCTAAAATACAATCACATAAATATTCTTTAGGAAATATTATACTATGTCACATTTGGTCATCAAAAACTCTGTTCACACAAAGAATGGTACTTATGTGCACATCTATTTACAATACTTTAAAACATTTTGCATTAGCAATTGTGAACAAATTATCTAATAGATATATATATATCTTAGTAAGCAGATACTTCAAAATAACAAAGTTAGCCATCACTGCTTAAAATTAGTTTCTCATTCTCATCCCTTACATCTTCGAGCCACATACAGGCTAGGAATAACGTGAAAAACATTTATTTTTGGCCACATTATTTCCCTTGAAATATTCTTATTTTATAGAAACTTTTTGCATTTCAGAGTTAAATAAAATACTTACCCTCATAACGAAATGGTAAGGTTGGTAAAGCCATATCTCTAACCATTTTGGAAGTCTATAAAATAAAAATATTAAAAAATATAAAATAAGCATAAAATATATCTTTGTAAGAAATGTTTTCTACAAAATATTCACTCAAGATTTATATTATAGTTAATGAATTATGTGTTTAATATACAATTTCATTGAAATAACAATAATCTTATAACAATAAACATAAACAAATAACAATAAACAAATAACAAAGTCAAGAAATCTAGCATACAGTAGAACTCCAATTATCCGAATTAATTGGGAACAAACTCCATTTGAATAATTAAAAATTTGGTTATATATAACTGGATCTTTTCAGAAGAAAATAGGATAAAAAAACTACATATTTTTAAAATAAAAAAAGAAATCTTTTGCATGGAAAGTCAATATTTGTACATGGTGTTTTACATATATTAACTATTACAAGTGCTGAACATTATTACAGCATGTATGTACAGTGCTGTAACTGAGCCAGTTGCTAGTTCATTGCTGTATCAGCTAGTTGCTGTATTTCACAGCCATGTTGTACATATGCTGGACAGTGGAAATTTGCTCTCGGTTACACTCAGGCTAATATTCTATCTACTTCAATGCAATTTCAAAATTGCCAAATGCTTCACTAACTGATGATCCAGAGTCTGCTTGGTTATCTTTGAGGTAATCTTTGATCATCTTCTTGCTCAACATTTCCAAGTTTTCCCTATCATTTGTGCAATTTGAAATCTATAGAGCCTCTGACTCATATAATACATTCTCATATATCTTCAGTTTTCAAAAGAATGTTTTTGAATTTCTCAAGTGACACATTTTTCTAATCTTCTCTCTTTTTACTTAAGCTTCTTAGTTTAGCTTTTCTTGAGCTTTTCCCTTCCCATCATTTTCCTTCTCTTATTCAGTCTAATTCTGAGGGCAAATTAGATAATGAGCAATTCAGATAGACAGAGTTCAGATTATTAAAGATCTACTGTACTCATAAATCTATAGAGAAGTTTAAAACTAAACTCCATGGTACAACAGCCCATGTGGGCCAAGGCCTACAATGCCCATAACTGTTTCATTACCGAGAGCCCTGGGGTGCAAAGCATAAGTCCCAGTTAGGTGGTCAGCCTAACGTAAGACCCCCAGATAGAGAAGTTTACTTAAAATAACAAAGTTTAAATTTTACATAAAAAATATTTTATGTCATCTACACACAGGGTGGCATCTACGCTAGAAAATACAAAGACAAGTAATAAATTTTGCAATTGTTACTTTCAAGTGATATTTATAAACTATTCTTATTATCAGAAGGGTCAATTTCAAAACAATGAGGCAACAATGAATTTATTATCTACGATTATTTATGAGGAGAAGTATGTAAATTAAATTAAAGTAATTCCAATTTTTATTGGAATTTAGTCTCTTTTGGCAGTTTAATAAACAAAAAAATCATAGTCAAAACACTTTTAAAAACAGATCTCTTTAAAAAAATTTTATCTAATCAAAGGTACTCCAATTCACTAGTGATATAAATATTAAGAGTTTTAATTCCTTTTCTATCTATGAGTTAAATTTCTTAGCTCTGCTTCAGAATTAAAATTGAAGGACCATTTTGACTGTAATTCTCAAATATTTCAAGTACATTTTTAATGATTTAAAAATTGATGCCACACAAAGAAAATATACATTAATTTACCTATAATACACTGTGTAAAATAGTTTATGATAATAATTTTGAATGTAAATTAAAATAATATGTACTACAATAATATGTACTACAATTAATATTTACTACAAAAAACAATATATATTACTTTACTCATAATTTAAAAATGCATATATAGTAATTTTTACTATATACATTTTTTGAAATTTGGCACTACACTATAAGAATTTGGCAGAACAGGAAGGTGATTGAGACAATGATTGACCACAGTGATTGAGAATCACTGATTTAAGACACTTTTCAGGTGACCAGCCACTAAGAGCATTTCCACCTTCTTGCATTCTAAGGGACATCGTTATACTGAAAGTGGGTTAGCTTTGTAATTTAAAAGTAGGTACCAAGCAGGTCTCCAGACATGACTTGATACCCTAGACGAACCATTTTACTTAGGGTATAGAAATCACGACTTATTTTTCCAATCAATAATGGGGATTTCAATGTATTTATCAAATGACATTTTTTCTCAGATAAGTCACCCTTGTTAGTAAACTTACAGTATAACTGTTAGTAATTTGATAATTAATAATAAATTAGTAATATAGCAAAAGCCAAAATATCAAGTACAAAATTTTTTAATGTATTTTCGGCCAAGCATAGAAATATTATAAAGTGTGGTATTTATTTTTTAATATGTTTTAATTACATTCAAAAAGATACAAAAAAGTTTTGTGCATAAAAAGTTGTTTTATTTAAAATATTAAGCGGTGTGAAAAAGACCAAATGAATAATTATTTTGGGGGCAAATGAATTTGGCATTTGAAACAAATGAAACATCTGGTGTTTGCACATTTTGCTTCTCTATGGGATTTTTTCATGTTAAGTTATAGATGGTGTGTTTGATTTCATCAGTCCACATTTTTTCAATGGAGAGTTAGATAAAGGACCTATTTTATTAGGATGTATAATCTGTAATGTATTTTTACCACATGAACTGTTCTTGCATTCAGATTTTGATAGCTAGTTAAAATTTTAAGTCTATGCTGTCATTGTTTCAGTAGAAATTCTTCTGCAGCTTCCATGAATTTATATTAAAGATATCAATTAAAATAAAGCATGATTTAAACAAAAGAAATCACGGTGCAAGTCACAATTTGCAATAAAACTCTGAAATTTTGAAAAGCCTATTTATTTGAATCTATTTTAGCCTATTTTTCAAGCATTCAACTAACGAGGCAGTAGCACACTATTAAATTTAAATACAAATATTTAATTAAAGATTATCAAAAATACTTTATGTACGCAAGCATATAAAAACACTTAGTACTTTCACTGCACAAAGAGAGAGTTTTTAAATATATCGTTTTAATATTAATGCAACAAGGTTATTAAACAAAGAATTATTTTCAAAAACATTTTAATATTAAACAACATTAAGCATTTTAAAGTCATAAGCCAATTGTTTTTAAATTTCAAATGTTAACTATCCATGTCAATAAATATTTATATTGGTAAAAATATGGTATTAAGTAGAAACATGAGTTATATGCAGTAGATAAAAAATAAAACTTACAGTGATAATTGATTTAATATTATAAAAGGGAGTCAAGATTTATTCATACATAAAGATATTTGAAAGTACAAATTATATAATTTCATTCAATTTAAAAAAATATTTACTGAAACTGAAATAAGTTAGCGCATGCCTGGTATTTCTCAGTTAATTATTAAATTCTAGTTTAATTTCAAAGTATTCTAGTTTAATTTCTTTATTTAATCTCGCTATATTTTAATACCTTATGTTTTATTTTATACAGAAAATACTATCCAGATATCATTGTTTAAAATTCAAAAAATTAAAATTATAACAGAAATTAAAAATTATCTTAAAATATTAAAATTATCATAAAATATAAAAACCTGCTAATCTAAGTTCATTTAAAATTATCCATCTACCGGCATTGTAAAATAATATATGAGTGGGAATTGTAATTTTATTGTTATTGACTTTTAACATTACTTATTTTTTATCACTATAAATTGCGCGCTAATTTTTTGTTTTTTTCTATTGAGCATTTCCCCACTCTTTCTTTGACATGCCCTCTTCACAGTAACCCTTCTCATAGGTTCGCGGCAACCCCGTCTCAGCCTTCCAACAAAACTGAGATTTGGAGCGCTAAAAAAGTGATGGACAAGGTCATTTAGTTCTATCGGAATCCTGCTGAACAGTATAAAAATGAATTGACAATAAGAAAAAAAATATAGTAATTATCACGATTCTGAAGAATATTAAACTAATGAAATTGTAGTAATCAAAACATAAAGGTGGAAAACCAAAATCCACATTAAAAAAAATGAATATCAAAAAATTTAAAAACAAGAAATCTATTCAGATATCATAAGTTTATCTCAAAGTATTTCTTAAAGAATTTATGCAATTGATATTGTGCTTTATTGCACTAAATTTATTAGCATAATTTAAAATAGGAATAAATCAAAAAAAAGACATCAATTTTCGCCTTCTTTTTCAAGAATATTTTTTATCTAACAAATAAAAAATTAGTTATTTACTTTGAACAGGATATTAAATGCATGCTCAAATAAAGCAATTTTGCATTGTAAATTTAAAAAAAAATACTAAGTTATTTACATAACATAATTTGGATGTAATAATCGGCATTATTACAGCTTAGTATTACACTGACATTTTAATGCGCGTTAGCAATAAGAGAATGTCGAAGTTTTTATAATTTATTAAACACAGTCTTCACTTTCTAAGATCATAAATTTCTAGTAAGTGTATCTCAATGGAACAGGAGATGTCATAATATTCCTTGAGACTATCTTCACCGGAAAAAATTATATGAACGCATTTCATATTAAACTCGACTAGAAAATATTCTCTTACAATGATGAGAAACTTCGTGCAGGTGCCAATAATGTCACAAAATAGCTACAATCAATCAATAAAACAAGAAATGATAGAAATGTAAATTTAAGTAGTGACTGCTAACGTGAATTAAGAAGCAATAATCAAATCTCTCTCTAAATATATAATTTATAAAATACACAGAAATTAATTTATTCCTGAAAATTATTTTTATTGCTTCTATTGAACAATTGTTTATATAACCATAATTAGTAATTGAATTAAAAGTATCCCTTACATGTTACACTTTCAGTGAAACATTTTCTTTATAATTATTGATATCCATAAACATAATTTAGTTCCATTAATATAAAAAACACAATTGGAACATACTTTTTTATGTTTAAAAATATTGCTTTAAAATTAATTATAATTTTTATAAATTAAATAACTCTGATATATATATATATATAATTTATTATAACTATATTAGTTATTATAAATTATTATTAAAAGGTTGTAGGATGCGAAAAAGTGTCTTGATAATGATATATTAATGTAATATTAAGATGAATAATAAGAATATAAATATATATGATTGCATGAAAATATTATAAAATACAAAGAAAATAATTTAATAAGCAATTAAGTTTCCTCGAACAAAAACTTGATCAATTTTTAGGGATGTTCACTTATTTATTTAAAGGGAATTATTAAACTTAAGAAAAGTTACTTAACGTTAACAATTATTTGGTAACTGATATCACATGCATTTGCTAAAAAAATTTTTATAAAAATTACATAAAGATGTTTAAGATAATATTTTAAATGACTTGAAATTTGAAAATAATTAAATTGTCATAAATCAAGATTTTTATTGGGAAATATCAAATCTTATCTCAATGTATTTTATCTTACAATTTCGATTTTTGATTAAAAGCTCAACATTATTATGAATGGTATTGTTCTTAAGAAACATCACAGTTTGACAATATATTCTAATAAGAAAATAAGAATGAAATTTACTTACAAATCAAAAAGTAAAAATCAAAGTAGAGCACAAAGGTATAAAAGAACTAAGATTGTCGCACAAATCTCTACTGGTCTTACAAATGACAAAGAACTAACGCTCAGAGACGTACCAGAACAAAGAATGACAACGAACGAATCTCACTTCGTCAAGTTCAGTGTAGTCTACACTACCAACCAATCACAGAAAGGGTGCAAAGGGAAGACGAATTCATCTTTAAAAAGGGATGGATGGATGATTGACCTTGACGACGGTCATGTCAACCAAGGCATACATCTGCCAGATGAACGATAATTCTTTACAAAATTAATCTTTTTTATTATTTATATATTTTAATGTAGATCAAAATATTGATAATTATTTTTTGTCAATACATAAAAATTAATAGACTTACCATACGTCCTTAATTCTAACTGAAACCTACAGCAATTCATTGAATGTAAATATTTTACTATATTGATATAAAATGAGTTTTAAAAAAATATAGGTAGAAATAGCTGCAACAGAATGTTAAATACCATAATAATTAGCATATTTATTTTTTTCATTTCAAAAAAATAAATAGTACAGATATATTAATTCATTTTACTAATATATATTACATATTGTAATTAAATGTAATAACATATTCACATTCTTTTTTTCAGTTTTAATCTAAGCTAATATGCTTTGAAAGAAGGGCATAAATGCACTATTATTTTATATTTCTATAAAGTAGAGTGTTAATACAGCGAATCAACAGTTGTCAGAAATTTTCATGTTTGGTAAAAGTTTTCTTCTGAAAAAGTTCTGAATTTTCTTGTTTTCGAAGTATCAATTTAATTATTTTAATAGCAATTTTAATGGTATTAAAATATAATATTTAATTAATTAAACTGTAATAAAATTATTGGCGTGCGAGAGAGCTTCTAGGGAAATGATTGAAATATAAAAAACACATTTGAATTAATTAGACAGTTGTTGACTTTTTGGTGTTACACCTGGATTTACTTCAATACTTATAAATCAAATCCAATAAAAACATTTTAATGTTTAAACATTTAATATTTTTAATCATTAATTTAGTTTATATCAAACAAATTTAAATATTTCCACATAGTTTTCACATGTAATGTACTGCTGAAAATTTTTTAATAATTTTTCAAACATCGAATCGAGTTATTTTGGTTGAATTTTTATTTCCTTCATACATGTGAGCATAAATTGATTATTATAACTTCGTTAACTTAAAATTTCAATAAAAATAAGTAGATTATATATTAAATAGTAAAAATGTGTAAATCATAATATAATATGATTTATAGATACCTTAATTTTGCCATACAATTTTACTTATATTTATGTATATTATCAACAAAACAAGATAATTTATTAGATGATGTTCAATAAGTCTCATGCAGAAAATTGAATTATACGAAATTCCATTGAAACCATATATTTCGAATCCTCTTAAAAATCATTTTTGCTACGATAAATTTAATAATATTCAGATTACAAATTATGCTCTTCTTTAATTATGATATAGAAAAGATATTAATCTATATTGGATATAGTACAATTTAAGGATTCCTCTCTCTCGTCATTAGAATGTGCGGAATTTATAAAATACTTTTATTTTACTTTATTTGATGATGTCGAACGCAAATTACAATTATTCACTCAACTATTTACAAGTTTGTAATTACTATCAAATATGGTTACTTATGAGCAACTGTGAAATTATATGAGCACGCTTACTTTATAAATAGCATTTCTCAAACAAATTTTTGAGTAACTGGAAATTTTATTTATTTTTGATACCAAAAATTCAGGTAAATATGATATTTGTTACATGATTGTTTCATGGTTTAATAAAATCATTATTTAAGAAAAGGATGGAGTATAAATCTAATTTTTGTTTATTTTCATATACAAATAAAATATGCATACATTTTTTTAAAAAAATAATAAATAAAAAACCGTGTTTCAAGATATGATTATCTTGACAGCGTTACACTGAATCAATTTCCGTGCTGCTATCATAAATCGATCATTAAAAGCAAACTAGTGTTAGAACATGATGTTTATATTATTGATTTATTAAAACTCACAAAAGTATTTTACCAAGCTAAAATTGTGTGTGAAAATTTATCTACGGTATTATAAAAATTCCAGGTGAATTCCGAATGAAGTAAGGCAAAATACACTTCTGTATCACACATCGCAAATTAGAGCCTTTATTCGTGTTATTCATTTATTTAAAGGATGGAAAAAAATTTTCACAACAGAATCGCCATTAATATCAAATGTACTTATCGTTCGTTATCTTAGAAAGGAATTTCACTTCTGACTAATTCAACACCATTGTCACTTACCTTATTTTAAATTATTTGTTTTTACATTTAGCCTTGTGAGAAATTTCGCATTTAAAATAGCTTCTTAATTATATCAATCAGACCATTATTGCTAACCAAAATTATTTTTATTGAAAAAAATTTTAATGTAATTTTGATGATTTATGAATATTTCATTTCTTTAACACATAAAACCAATTTTTCTGATTCCAAAACTTAAAGATCTTAGTTAATAAGTCTTTATCTGATTTCACATAGATAACTAAATTATGTTAAAGCATTACCAATGCAAAATGCATATAAGCATAGAATAACTAATACAGACAAAAAAATAATAAAGAAAGAAATTTCTTCCAAAACACACATAAGTTTAAATAAAATTATGTAATTAGATTTACTTAAGGATACTATTAGAAATTTTTTAACAAGCAATATATAAATATATTATATTATTAAAAATATTTTTTCCCAAAACAGATACACTATGCGTTCTTCCTTCGAATTTTTCATTGATTCAAAAAGTTATCAAGAATTACACACACACACACATATACTGAAATAAAAAATATGTATTTTAATTGTTTTATTTCATAAATTTATTTAGAGAAATATTCTCAATCGGTTATCATAGTAGAAAAAATGTTCTTATTTTAATATAACCAATGAAACTATTTTCTTAGGATATTGAGATATATTTTATTATTAAAATGAGTGCTAATTTTTATTAAAATCAAAACTTGTATCCTTTATGGATCATTTAAGAAGTATTGTTCATGCAATGGCATAAGCTTTTTTTTATCTTTCAATAAATTTATATCATTTAAAGACGATCCTGCTTACAATGCAGAATGAGAAATATGCCAATTTCTTTATTTCAATTTAAAATATATATTTTTCATATAAACTGAATAAATAAATTAAAATATATATTCTGTATACTTAAGCATATAAAAAATATTTATAGATTTTTAAATTTTACCATTTTAAAAAAGAATTTTTTTAATATAAGGTGCTAAGTCAACAAAATTATAAGTCAAAAAAAGTAATTTCCGAGAATAAAAACATTTAAACATTAAATAAATTAATTTTAAATGAATAATTTTAAGTAATTTGATAAATAATTTTCAAAACTCTCTTCTATAAAAATGTTAGTAAATGTTTATACTGGCAAAAAGAAAAAAAAAAGTATTAAATATTCAAATCGAAAGAGTACATAACAGACAGAAAATATAACTTACTGCCATAATATTTTTAAAGTCGAAACTCTTGACTTTCAAAAGTTTAAATTTTCGTTTCCGACTAACAATATTTGGGAAGAAATGAAATACTAACCCAGTGAACAATAAAAAGGAAAGAAAGCTCATGTGTTTTCCGAGAATTCGAAAGTAATTAGTTCTCGATCACCACCATTTCGATTCCAAGAAGACAATTCCCTTCGCGGCATTCTGCAAGGTTATTTTGAGGAAATTTCTCCTCTTTCTTTTAAGGTCAGTCTGGCGCCGGACACAATATTTTGGACAAAGCGAACAGCTAATACGATCACATTTCAACCGGAATTTTTCCCACGAGTATAACCCGGCTCTAGATAACGAGGCTAAAGCAATACTTGAAATAAAAACGCAGGGCAGTTCTTAATTCGGATTATAGATGCACAATAATTTCACACAGATATTTTCTAAATTTAATTACAACTAATGTTTCTATTTCACTGCTTGATATTAAAAATGAAATTGTAATTTTTCTGATGATATAAACATATTTAAATGAATTTTAGGAAATAAAATTGACATGAAGATTGAGATATTTTAAGTTATTTGATAAGTTTTATTATTTTCCCTTTTCACTTAAAGAGACTCATCTTTTTCGCAACATTAATTATTATTTTTTGAAGATTGACTTGATGAAAAAATATACTGTTCTCATGATGGTGATGAATTTGAACAGTGATTAAAATAAAGAATCTGAATTAGGAGAAATATTTTTGTAAAGAAATAATAAATCGTATAATATTAACTACAATTCTTCGCTTCCTTTAGATAAATCAAAATATCAAGCCTAATGAATTTCAAAAAATAATATTCTTTCTTAAGTAGAAGCTTCGTATAAAATATTTTTCAGCTACTTTGCTTGCAATAATACAAAAGAGGTTTATGCTTGTTTATGCATAATCTGTTTAATAAACATAGCAACTTACATATTTATAAACAATAGTAAATTATTTATGAATAAATAACTAATAGTTCTAATAATGCATAGACATTATATTCACAATGAATTAATAAACAAATTCTTTCTTATTTTTACGAAAATATAACAATACTAAGTCGTTTAATCTTTAGAGAGGAAAAGATCATGTAAACGCAATACACACACATCCATTGTTTTTATAATACAAAGAAATTATATTCCCGATGAATTAATTTTAACTAATAATTTGTTATATTTATAAAAATATAACAATACTAAATCGATACATTTTTCTAAAGGAAAATGGAAACCATAGCTGTGAAATCCGCCATGTTTAACAATGAGATAAACTTCCTAGGCAGAGAAACTTACCGCTTTCTTTACATCGCCAAGTCACTGAATCATAGCCAAAATCTTCTGGGAGCCAATGCTCCGGGCTCGGTCTCGAGACGCTTGTCAGCTCTTTAATAGTGATATTGTAAAATTAAAATGGAAGTAAAAATTTCATATTAAAATTTTTATTAATTATAATTATGTAAATTATTTATTATTAAATGTTTACATTTTAATAATAGATTGCAATTGCTAGCTTTTGCTTTCCTATTTATTTGATACTATGTAGCAAATAGCCTTTGTTATGCCGCCCAAATTGTCTAGTGGTCATCGGGTTTGATTGCGGATAGGGAGGTTCTGGGTTCGAATTCCGGTTCAGGCATGGATGTATTTTTTGGCTCTACCTATCCTGTCTATGTCCTTTCCTTGTATGAATGAGATGTGAATGGTTGCCTACCCTATAAACGGGTCCCTATGGCATGTGTGTAGAGCAAAGTCGTACTTTCACCTTCATGGTGCTCTGATTAAAACGAATGACGCTCTCAGTTGACTTAAATTCACATTGCCAAGGCATAGCGAGCTTGGCTTGTCCAAGTGTCATTAGTAACAAAAACAATAACAGCCTTTGTTATTCGGGATGGTTTTTTAATTAACAACGGGCCATGTTCATAATTCCCAAAGAAAATCTATTACGCACGCTTTCCGATAAATATCCAAGGAGGGAAAAGTTCAGCATCTATTTCTGTTTGTTCTACAATACCTGAAATCGAACTCGTAACCTTCCATTCCAAAGAGCAGCTTACAATATAAGTGTTTTCCGTATCATTTTGACGCACGAAGAGGACAGCGTAAGGCTCTTGTAAGGCATTTTAATGACGACCGTGTAAACTGCTGTCATAGGGGACGTTTCATAGATAGAGGGCCGAATTCACTTGTCACAAAGGTAGAAATCTAGAAAATTTCCAAGCACCCACCTCGAGCATGTGTATGCAGAAAGCAGAAAAAAAGCGATACATACCGTTATCCAGCAGTGGTTGAGATCGATCATGGGACTTTTTTCGCTCAGGAGAGAGCTATTTGACCACTGGGAAAGGCCAGCCACACTATTTATTGAAATAATTTGAATTCGCTTAACTTATGTTTCTTCAAAGTTATATACATTGACAGCTTGGTAGCAATATAAATTAAATCCTGAGGTTGACTAGTTGATAAATGAATGGAGATTTCAAGTATTGTCAAAGTCTTAGCGACGGGGGGAAGGGGGGTTGTCATGCCCTGGGCGCAGCTTGCAGACGGGCGGAAAAATCATTTCAAAGATAAACAAAAAAATTTTCAGAAAAACTTCAATCTTAGTTTGATCATAATATCAATAAACTTTGCATTTTATAATTATTGTGTCATGTCTAGAGAAAAATAAAAAAAAGCTCCTGGGAAGAATCAGATTTAGAAAAGATAAGAAATTGTTGATGAAAAATGGGGAAGGGCTGCCGGAGTTCGCCATAAACGAAACTCTTACTTTATATTTCCTTATTAATAATAATTTTGCATGGTTTAGTTCCTTATAACAATAATGTTCTTTTAATCATGCTTTTTCGATTTTCATTTCTAAATCAGTTACATTATCGTTTTTAATTCTTTTAATCATTTCCTTTTTAAGTTTCCTACTTTAAGTTTGTGATACTATTGTTTTGTACTACAAATCTTGCAAATGTGTAAATAACGAAAATATTTTAATTTTTTTCATATAAAATTTCTGGAATATTAGAGTGGTCAGTTCCCTTTTTTATGCATATGAGAGGTTTGTATTTTAGTATAAAGGTATTAACCAAATTATTTGTGTTATATACAGGGTAATTTTTGGATCCGTTAATTCAAGTAGATTACAAAAGAGTCTGCTCATGAAATTCCCCTTACTTAATTTTGAGAATACACAAAAATTCGCAGTTTCCTTTATGAGTCCTAATTGTTATATACAGGTTGTTTAAGTCAAGTTATATACTGAAAAAAGTGATAATAATATTAACAAAGCAAATAAGTTTGTTTTACACAAAATAAAAACAAGAAAAAACTTTTAATGAATATTATTTTCACTGGACCCCTCTGGTAATAATTATTCAAAAATACAAAACGTAAAAATTTTTGTCGAAATTTTAATATTTTGAAATATTTTCTGACTTGCTATTTTTAATTTCTCATAAGAGATTAAATCATTTTATTTAACAAGCAGTATTTCATTAATATTTTTGATTTTCTTTTATGATAAAAAATGTAAAAATTTAATCTTATTTTGACTATAATAATGAAATAAAAAATTATTCGCAAAGCTTATTAAAATTATTCGCAAGATTTTACTAAGCTATCAAGAAACAGCATAGAAAGATCATTTTCAGTTGTTATTGAGACTTCGTGAAATTATATTATCCATTGTCCCACAATAAAAATAAAACCCTTGTACAGGGGCGTAGCGACAGGGGGGGGCAAGGGGGTCTATCATGCCCCGGACGCAGCTTGCAGAAGGGCGCCAAATCATTTCAAAGCTAAACAAAATTTTTCAGAAAATTTCCATCTTAGTTTTATCATAATATCAATTTTATTCGGAGAAATAAACTTTAAATTTTATAACTGTTGTGTCATGTCCAGGGAAAAATAAAAAAACATAAAAAAGCTCCAGGGAGGAATCAGATTACGAAAAGAGAAGAGATTGTTGATGAAAAATGAGGAAGAGCTGCAGGAGCTTGCTATTAACGAAACTCTTACTTTTATATTTCTTTATTAATAATAATTTTGCATGGTTTTGTTCCTTTTAAAAATTGTGTTCCTTTAACCATGCTTTAGATTTTCATTTCTAAATTAGTTAGATTATCGGTTTTCATTCCTTTAATCCTTTCCATTTTAAGTTTCATACTTTGCTCAAAGTTTGTGATACTATTGTTTAGTACATCAAATCTTGTAAATGTGTAAATAACGAAAATATCTTAATTTTTTCACATACAATTTCTGGAATATTAGATTGGTCAGTTCCATTTTAATGCATGTAAGAGGTTTTCATTTTAGTATAAAGTTATTTACCAAATTATTTGTGTTAATGTTAGTTGATGATTTTTGGATCTATTAACGTAGGGAGATCACAGAAGAGTAAGCTCATGAAAGACACCTTTTTAATGTGGTGAATACGCCAAGATTCACAGTGCCCTTTATGAGTCTTAATTGTTATACAGGTTATCTAAGTCAAATTAAATACTAAAAAAAGTCATAACAATAATATTAACAAAACAAATAAGTATGTTTTACGCATGAAAAAAATAAAAAAACGTTCAATGAACATTATTTCCGCTGGACCCTTTTGATTGTTATAATTATTCAAAAATTCAAAACTTTTAAAAGTTTTTTGCCGAAATTTCAGTGTTTTGAAATATTATTTGACGTGCTATTTTAAATTCCTCATAACAGATTAAATTATTTTATTTAATAAGCAATACTTCATTAATATTTTTGATATCCTTTGTGATAAAAATGAGAAAATATAACTTATTTTGATTATAATAACGCAATAAATAATTATGCTCAAAAAATAAAATTTTATATCGCTGAAATACTATTAATGAAACTTGTAAGAATTTAAATGCACTAATAACAGAAAAGTCCGTTTTTACTTAAGTTATCAAGAAGCGATACAGAAAGATAAGTTTCATTAGTTATTGAGACATGGTATTATTCATTCTTCCAAAATAAAAATAAAACCCTTGTATTTTTTATCTCAGGCTTTTACTGTTGTAGCTATTCAATCTAGTGTCGCATTACACTCGTGAGAAAATTCCTGCTGAAACGTGTATCATATTAGCGGTTCCCTTTGTCCAAAATATTGTGTCTGGTACCAGTCTGACCTTCAAATAAAGGGAGGAAATTTTCCATAAAATAGCCCTACAGTGTGCAGCTTAGGGATTTGTTTTCCTGGAATCGAAATGGAGAGGACAAGGGTTGGCCTTTGGTGACCGGAGCTCCAGTGCCAGGGGCACATATCTCCAATATAATATTATTTTTTAATTAATCTAGATTTATTTGTCTTAATTTTGGAATCAGTTTAATATTGTTTTAATTATTAAATTTAATTTATATTGGATTGGATGTTTCAGGGGGGTCGAACAGGTATTCTCTGGTTGGCTGTCGGCATATATGTGGTAGTTATCAACGCACAAGCAAGTATCACTTTATTGTTCCTTTAGGTGGGAATATTTACAGAGGGGGGTTTACATACTTCAGGTAACACCTGGTAATATAATAATTTTTCTTGTATAAGTATATGAATCTATTTACATATTAGGCTAATTGCCTGTTTGTCTACATATTCTGTTTAGTAATAATACAATGTTTCTTGATTGAGTAATCGAATAGTAACAGTATATACACAGCATTTCGTTTTTACAGATCAATGGTTTTGAGCTTTACCTACAATTCAAGCTGGTTTACATTTTCTGTACAGTATTAATTACATTATTTTCTGGTTTTCTTTCGTATAGTAACAATACATACACGACAATTCGTTCTTACAAAATTATTGGTTGTTAACATAGTTGACAGTTACAAAATCAAATTATATTGATGATATAGTTACAAGATTCTGGGAGTTAATATTTTATTAACAAATATAAAAAGTATAGTAAAGATAGGTGCAACAAATAGTAGTGGTGATTAACATTAAGATTTTATATATTTACTTAATATACTATGTAAGAGTAATTAATTTATCCTGGTTTCTGGAAATTTAATGTTTTATTTTTAGTGTTTAAAATTTCCTTTTTTTGGTTCTATTTTTCCACAACTGCGCTTGCAGTTTGTGATTGTTTATGTTCAATTTCTGACATTAACAGACAATTTTTAATACATTTATTTCACTCAAGATACAAGTGCATACGTCCTTGTTATAAGTTTAAAGTATTTCTTCATTCTGTTTTGTATTCCACTTGCCTGCAATCAGGTCTTGAGTGTTTTCCAGAGGTGATTAGTGTGATTGATTGGGAGGGGAGACATGACAGTTCTCTCCTGGTACGGACGGGGAGCGTGAAATGGAGAGGATCGAGAACGAATTATCTCCAAATTCTAGGAAAACACATAAACTTTCCTTCCTTTTTATTGTTCACACGGTTTGTATTTCGTTTCCTCCAATGCATCGCTTCATCAGAAACAAAAATGTAAACATCTGAAAATCTGGAGTTTTGACATTTAAAATAATATTCTGTTATATTTTCTGTCTACTATGTATTTTTTCAGTTTGAATATATTTATTTCATATTTTTGCTGGCATAAATATTTACTAACATATGCTTGTGGAGTTTTGAAAATTAAATATTAAATTACTTTTTCTAGTTAAAACTATTTATATAAAAGTAATCTAAAATTAATCGTCTGGAATTGAGGGAGGTCTGTAGCCTTCCGGCCATGTACCTTGTTTTCTAATGAATTGGAGTCCTTGGATAGTCTTGGCCTGGTGATTAAAAAATCAGAAATAAAGATACAATAATGAATAATACAAAACTATTGAGGTAAGTGCTCCCACTGGATGCACTCTGCATGACTTGTGTTTTTGGACTAAGTAATTGAGTAATCCTAGTAATAGACACTTAGATGATGACAATAATTCTTTGTACACATAAAATCCATATAAAATTTTTTACGTAGGAAAATATAAGGAGAATACACAGGATGAATACAATAATTCTTTGAAGCACACAAATTCCGTTAAAATATTTACCAAGGAGTTACAAAGGAAAAACACAGAAATTAATCGTCTAGCAAGGGAGGAAAAAGAGATCATATTACAAATACTAAACCACAAAAATTCTTATTTTTGTTTTGAAACACTCGTATACTAATATTTGTTATTGATACTAAAAATACTATAAAATTTAGCAGTTGTTTAAAAAAATTCCAAACACAAAATATGATTTTCAATACAAAAATGATGAACATTCTTCAAAATATTATGAACTCTTAAATTCGTTGCCATAGTAATTTCGGTTTTTAAGTCTCAAAACCAATCACTCGATTGATTGGTTTTGAGACTTAATATCCTAGAAATGAACGAAAATAAAATTCCATCTCAATGTATTCTTCACACAATATATCCTCTCAAGATGTTTGCAGAATGGCGACTCTGAATAGAATATTATCATTCTTGCAGAAACGAAATAAATTTATCATGTGGAATATTCGTAACAGGAAAATTTATATGACATTGTAACATGTTTTTTGCTTATCGCCCCGAAATTTTGCCAGGGTTTAAATTAAGAATCGCTGGACGGCATGGAATCAAATTTTATCACAATATTCATCTATGACAACTGAAAAATAAAATCCGTTTCACTTCAAAATTTTGACTATAAAATTTGTAATTAATTTAAACGGTAATGAACGCTGAATAGGGCCTCAGTAAAGTTGCCTATGACAAAATATAATTAATTTAGGTAATGTAACACACCACACTTTTCCGGAACCTATTCGCTTCAAGATAGAGCCATGTGGTTTTCTTCTCCTTTAAAATCAAGAAGCATATAAATATATCAAGAGACAAAATACCGTAATATAAGTCAATTTAAAAGCTATAAAGAATATAAAAATACAAAACCACAAAAATATATCTAACCACCTGTCCAGCGCAAAAGCAGCTAAGGAAAGGTAAGTCAGGAAAATAAGTACTTAGAAATATAAATTGAAATATATAGAAAATAGATTTAAGACAAAATATGAAAAAATAGTAAGAAGCATAGGGACCATGTCTTCTTCAGGGGGGAGATATGGTCTACGATGCAAAAGAAGTACAAAAACACTTTTCTGACATACAGCGAGTAATGGGCCTAAGAAACTCGTGCAATTCTCCAGAAAAGCGTTTGCAATACAAAATTTCAAAGGTCCAAATTATAAAGCTTTGAAAAATTAGCGAAAATTCAAAAGACAAAATGTAATATCAACCAAATCAGCAGTTCAAAATCCAAATATAATCCATTGCCAAGAATTTAAACTTATTTTTTCCTATTAATATTTATTTATTTGCTTATTTTTTATAAAATCTATCTATCTATCTATCTATCTATCTATCATATATATATATATATATATATATATATATATATATATATATATATATATATATATATATATATATATATATATATATACAATATAAATTATTTTCTATTTAAATTAAAAAATTAATGTAGTTTTAAAAAATTATGTAATTTTAATATTAAGTAGTTTAAAAAATTAATTTTGTTTAAAAAATATAACAGCAGGTGTGTTTTCAAGTTTCTTATATTATATTTTCAAGTTTCTTATATACAGGGTGACAACTTTATCCTGTTGACAAAAAATATTGTATTAAACTAAAAGCATGGAATTTATTTTCAGAAAAACTAACTTTAATTAGGTCATTTGTTACTTAGATACAACATATTTAAATTTTTTCAAAATCGCTCCCTTGGGCATCAATACAGAGCGTAAAATTTTCTGCATCGGGCCGCAGTTCATCAGGCAATAATTTAGCTCATTCCTTCTTAAGCCTAGACCTTTAGGCATCCCCAAACTTTGATGTGGCTTAGAGCATACTCTTGATTGCCGAATAGATTATACACTATAGTCCACTGGGCTTAAGTCAGGTGATTAAGGGGCCAAATTCCCACAATCTGAATGTGCTTTAATTCAGCCTCAAATAAAGCAATTATTTGCCGTCGTTGGTTTGGCACATTATTTCAAACAAGAAAACAAAAAACTATCTATTTGTTTTACTAACATTAAGATCTCTTAAACAAATGAAATTTTTATAAAAGTGGTGGACATGAATTAAATCAATCAAAAGCAGTACAATTTTGTCAACAGTATAAAGTTGTCACCCTGGAAATATAATACAAAATTAGAAACAAATTTGTATTATCTGCATTAATTACGTATAATTTTATTGTATTAATAATTATAGATATATATGTAATAAACAAAAACGTTTCGACGTTTTATTTATTTTTTGTATCATAATATTTAAAGGAACGCAATGAAACAAAATTAGATATGGGTACATTCTACTGAACGATTTTTCACTTTTTTTAAAAGTTCCAGGCATGGGAAAGTTTCTACTCTCTCTCTTTTTCAACCATTTACTATCGGAACATTTCTTTTATCTGCACCTAAATATTCACTTTCTTTCGGTTTACAACCTAGACCAAACCGACTCACTTCCTGCGCTTGCTTTCGGGAGGATTGTTGGACGTTGGGTCGTCCATCCATTAATTTTAGGAAGACAGCTTTAAAACTCCACACTAATCCCTTTCCCGACTTCGCTGAAATCTGTTGATTTAAAAAAAGAAAGACACCTGCTGTGCTCCACCCTCTTGCCTTGAGACGCAACTCCTTGTGCCCGCCCCCCCATTACATTCAGTTGCATTTTCTTGAACCGGGGGTGTTGGCAAATCCCCTACTCCTACAAAGAGAAGCGCCATGAAACTCGACACCGATGCCAGTATTTACTAGTGAAACTTCAGTTTTCAAACAAAGATGTAAATTATTGCCCCCAACTGCAACAGTCCTCCCTCCTCAGATTTCGTGTGTTTCATTGCCTTGCTACATACTGCTCAACCTCGAGTAATCCTCAACCCGAGAGAGACAATCTTATTTACGAGCTGAACATCTGTTGCTTATTCTAGTGTTGGTCTCTTGGGATTACAATATTTATCTCAGCCTTTTGGGAATAATGACGCTAGGAATGAGCTGAAAGAGAGATCAAGACAGTTTTCCGCAGAAATCTCTGCATCTAGAAGATGACTCATAACTGAGAATATGTGTCTTTGCTTCTTTTTTCTCTGTGGGCCCGTATAGCAATACCGAAAAATAAATAAATAAATAAAAAACGCGCACCGGCCTTGATGATATTTACGAGTTCACTCATAGTTGTGTATTTTGACTGCTGTTTGGAAACTTTAGTCTATTCTTTGTCATATCGAAAGTGAGGAATGCTTGGCGGTGTGAATAAAAAACATTTGTATTGTTGCTAATTGTAATCCAAGACGAGATCTTGGAGTTTATTCACCCTTAGAGCACTTGTAAGCTTGGCGAAGTAATCTCAAGCGATGCACGTTTTCAAATTTAATTTCACACCATCTCACTTCCATAAATAAATAAAAAACTTTCGTTGGAATGTAACTTGAATAATCATTGTTATATGAAACTGAATCATTATCAGTGGTTATTGCAGTAAATACACCATGTGAAAGCATTGTTCCTCTTCTTCTTAGAGTTGTGTTAGTATGTCATTGGGCACCTCTGCTTTTATCAGCATTGTGTACTATTAACTGCAAACCCAATGCTTCCTAGTTCCAGTTGCTCGGGTCACCCACCTTATTAATAAAGTCCGATAACCCTTTAATGGAGTCTAGGTGTAACTCTCTAGTATGGATGATGCCTAAAGAGGTTCATCTAGGGAGGGCAAGAGCCTCGCATCCGTAAATGATATGCTTGGCCGTTTCCTCTTGCGTATGACATTTCCAGCAGATAGGGTCTTGCTGAAATAGTCCCATTTTATGGAGGTGTTTTTTGAAATAGTAGTGCCCAGTTATGAAACCTACAATTAAACGTATCTTCTGCCTAGAGCATATTAAAATTTCAGAGGCAATCCTCACTGATGATCCGCAGATCATACTTTTAGCGTGGGTTTGACCAGGAATGTTGAGCCAAGCTTCATACATCTTCCGTTTTTCCCATCTAAGAACATTGGTTTTGGCGGTCTTCAAATTGATCCCCCAAAAAGGAAAGCAGTGTTAGCAAATAAAAAAGATTTTCCAAGGTTATCTAATTCAATAAACTCATTTTAGTGTCAAAATAAATATTTGAAGATGCTTATCGATGTCTTTGTCCTTCATTAAAGCAAGAAAATGAAAATTTTAATACATTAAATAAATTCGAGAATTAAATTCAATATTTTAAATACATTTACTTCTTTTTTATATACGATAAATTTATTATAAGTAACTTAAGTTAATTACTCCTATATTTTATTTCAAATATTTCTTAATAAAAGAGATTCAGATTAGAACAAGAAAAATAGTTAATAAACATTCAATAAATCAAAATTTAATTAACAAAATTAAATAGTAATTTCAAAGAATAATTTTTGATTGTGTTTTAAGCTAATTTTATCCTTTGTTCTTTTTTGATTTTTATAAGCAATGATGTAATGTAAAAATAAGTAAATGCATCATTGCCATACTTTATTATATTATGAATGCTAAATTAATGATACCGTTCCTTAAGATAATTAACCATAACTTTGATAATGCGAAATGAATAGCCGAACACTTATTGTAAGGCATTTTAATATGAAAACCGTAAATTGGATTTCGGGATATTGATTTATCTTGAGATAAGTCAATATTGTTTACTGGAAAACCGGAAAACTCGTATCCCCCCATCTCATTAGACGTACAGCCGAATGATGATTGTTCTAACTTTCAGCAGTTCTTGGGTTCGATTCTCACCTAAGATGTTCGGAATCTGTTTTAAGCTGAAAATACCAGACTAATCCCTCGTGTAAAAAATGAGACGGTTGAACCAAACCTTTCGAGAATAGAATAACATCTTTCTTCGGAGTTGAGGTGTAAAGACGGATTAGAACATACGATTCAGCAACTCTGGGAATGAGTTTCATTTTATTAAATACCGTAATCTCTTACGAAATACCAAACCGTAATTAACTGAGAAGTGCAGTCGTTAGCTATCAGATGAAAAAATAAAAAAAAAAGGTCTCGTCATTGTCAATCTATTCTCACTTTTTACATTTGGAAGTTCTTTTATATGAAATCTACGGTTTACTTAAATTCTGAGAGATTATAAGAAAATTTATGCTGGATATTCGAATCAAACCTATAACTTGTTGAACGTAAGGTCATTGTGCTGACAATTTAACTGCTCACTCGATAAATTTCAGCTGCAATTGTCTAAATACAAAAAAAAAAAAAAAAAAAAAACGAATGAATGCTGTTTGAATTGAATTTTTTATTTATTAATATTTCTGATTGTGAAAAATGAGATTAGATTTTTTTTTCTGAAAACAATTGAGGAAATTTATGTGAATTCTGCATTGCTACTTTAGAATAAAAATTTCATTTTAAAATAAAATTCCGATGAAATATTCGTCACTTATTAGAAAGCGACAACTATTTAAGATGGAAATATTTCTTACTAATCTTAAGACCTTATTTATGAGCATTTTACATGCAAGTTCCTACGTACAAAAATACGAAATGAAATAAGTTTTTTTTTTTTTTTTTTTTAAATTTAATGGCGGGCACACGAGGGTGACTGAAGCCTATGCCACAACAAGGCCAGAAACTGCTGCTCATTTCTCGTTACCCAGCGGGCACCTGTCAACCAAGTCACGGAGGCGAGTAGCGTTACCAGCGCCATACCACCACAAACCCATTTATAGGGCGGGCCACAATCATACAACATCACAGAAGAAAGGACAGAGAGAACAGAGCTGGAAAGAAACATCCATGCCCGAACCGAGATTCGAACCCGGGACCAACAGCTTAGTAGTCAGGAAGGCTAACCACTCAGCCAATCGGTCGGTGAAATGAAATAAATAGGATAATGCATTTTTATTTTCGAAAACTTCCAATTGCGTGACATTAAAAATAGTATTATTTAATTTAACATTATAATAAAAATACTGCGGATATATATTTGCTTCAATAAAAATAATAATAAATGAATAATTCCATCAAAATGTTATTATAAATAGCGTTTTTTAACTCCTTAACCATCTGAGGTTCTGTGAAGAATCTTGTTTAAAATTATTTGTGGTGACAACATATGTCATGTCATCTTGATGACTGATTTGTCAGTGGGAATGTCAATCAGCATACATCACCATATGTCCTTGTGAATGTTCTCTGCTCAGAAATTTTCATTTGTCTTTATTGCAAATTGTTTACCACTCGCAATATGAAATTATTTTTCAAATACTTTCAAAATTTTTGCCCTATAAAAATGTAACAAAATTCTTAAAAATTTTCACACTTGAATGACACAAAATCGAAAAAATGTTTGAGAGGAATTGTTGGTTTGCCATAGGTTGTTTGCCATTGTTGGTTGCCCAATAGGTATTAAAACTGAACAAATTTTTAAAGATAATATCTTTTGAGAGACATAAAGGAGAATTAAGTTAAATGATTTTTATTTTGACTGTCTTTTGCCAGAAATAATTGACCCACTTTATCCCAGATCAATGGACATAAGAAATCAGAATAAAATAATTGAGGTGCAAGCAAAAATACAGCAAAATAAACCTGAAAAATTGTTGAAATTCGAAAAATTGCATTATATATATATATATATATATATATATATATATATATATATATATATATATATATATATATGGTGTAGGTTTTTTTGTATTTATTTAGTTTATATTATTTTCTTTATGAAATAAATTGCTTAAACGCACATTTCTATACTTTACTCACAGATTAATTTTTAATTACTGATTCACCTCAGATAAGACATTAACAGATTTTCATATATGCTCATGAAATTTAATTTATTTTATTTGCAGATTTTTTTACTTTTGGTAAAAGATATTTTTTTAATTTTGGTTGATTCTAAATCATGCATAAAATCATGTTTTGCTAGCATAAGTTATACTTGCATTTAAATATTTATTGAAAAATGAACATTGTTTATGTTTCTCATAGTTTTGCTAAATTTTTTATTTATTTTAATCTAATTTACGCAAGTGTTTTTATAATGTATTTTTAGTGCCATTCTAATTTTGCTTTTATCAAGCAAGGGGGAAATTCTAAGAAAATTCTGAAGAGTTTTAAAATCATCAAATTTAAAACGTATGTCACAACACATTTTAAATCCGAATACTGACTTTTTAATATACGTGTACTTCAAATTACAACTTAATAAATTTCTTTGATATTGAGGAATAAAGTTAGCATGTAAGGACTTATATTTATAATAAGATGAATTTCTCTTTCATACTCTTAGTATAAAAATGGATGTAATGATTAATATATATATATATATATAAAGAGAGAGAGAGAGAGAGAGAGAGTTAGGTTTTAAAAACGTGAAAAAATTTAAATATTTTTATATTAAGTTATATTTTTGAAAATTATACTTTTTTAAATTTGTTGTAATCTGATTCAAAAATCTGTTAAGTGAAAGTGGATCAAGTCTCATAAAATCCAGTGAAACTGTATCTTATGATTGAAATAAAATGTTAATTGAACCAAAGCACTTATAAATACATTTTTCATCATTCATATATTTCAAATTTGATTTGAATTCTGGTAATCATTTTTGACCGTTTGATTAGTAATTGTAAAATCACTCAACATATGCAAGGCATTTTCATATTTTTTAGTGCGAATAATAAAAGCGGAACACAATGTAAATAAAATAATTATTTCTTTAAAATCACCAGGCAGCTAATTCTCTTTATTTTGTTTATTTAATTTTAATTGCTGAGCTAAAGTCGAAGATTTGTAAAGCATATTTGTTTATTTAGCAATGAAATATCCACCGATAAAATAAAATTTATTACTCAGTATTTTATTCATGCAGCAATACTTGAATTCTTTGTAAATTAAAAAAAAGTGTTTGTTACTTGCATTAGCATTATGGTCCAACAAAGTTAAATGACTTTGGTGAATCAATACCTGCATTGTTATTAAGGAAATATCATTCAATTCACATTTATCATAGAAAATCAGCACTGTTATTTGCAAAGTTTTATTTTTGAATAATTTATTAGCTTTCTGATTTATTCATAAGTTAACTCCTCAAATTATGGAGCCAATACAAAAAGTTCATTTCGTTAAAAAAAATTAAACATAATGAAAAATATTTGTCAAAATAAAGTCAAATTTTGTTAAAGAAAAAGCCAATGCAATTTTTTTTTTTTATTTTATTTTTTTTTGCCAAAACTTTTTGCATTAGTTATTTCAAATTTTACGACGTTCGGGCCCCAAAGGCGGCAATTAAATCCCCTTCAGTTGTTCGAAGGAAATCTTATGGGGCGAAATTCGAACCCTGGAAAGAGGAAAGAAATTTCTGTGCCACTACGGCATTTTCACTGCCAGAAGGAGAACCATATAACACCGGATGTTTGAAGGAAAGAAACACCGTTGGGGGTCAGTCTTTTACTGGACACATGTATCAGACAAGAGGCGCCTTTTAATGAGGAAAATGTTTACAGTTGAAGTTTCTCACGTGCATGTGATGACAAAGATGGGACAACCGGAGCCCCCTTTACTTCGGCTGATGCGCTGCATATCCGGTGTCCAATTTATCTTCCTATTGTGCTTCTTGCCATTAAAAATTATTGTTAGGTTTTTAATGAAACCAATGCGTTTAATTAACTCTTGAGAAATTATGATCTAAAAATTAATATGTGCAGCCTATATATTTTAATATTGACGGTACGGCAGTATAATATTTGAATACTGCTAAATTCAAAATGCTTTAAATGCATTTTAATTTTTTCATGTTATCAGAAACAAATAACATGCTTAATAAACTGTGATAAGTGATCAGTTAAAAATTCTATGTATTATTTGCTTAATTAGTTTTTCTCGATAGTTAAAATACAACATATGCACTAATATTAATTGTAAAATATTTTATTAACATCGAAGTTTGTAGGTTATTCATCTATCATTGATTAAGAATAATGGACTTTAAGCTATTATCCAGATATTCTTACATTTTTTATACACATGTTTTTTTTAATTATATCTATGTGATCACAAAAAAATGTAACTTTCTTTTTAATGATTTTAAACTAAATAAATTCAATGTTTGCTTGAACAACTTTATTTATAGGACTGAAATTTATCAAAAAATACTTTGTAATAAAAGTGTATGTCAAATTTTAGGTTGATTTTTTATTTGTTGGATATCAATGCTAATCCAATTGATCAGTGTTAAGTATATTAGTGTTTTTCATGTACATAGTTAAAAAATACTAATATATTCAACAATCATTTATATGCAATTAAGCAAATTTTTTATTTTTTCTTAGGGAAAATAAATCAATTTCTTATTAAATATATATTTTTTGTTTTAACTTCACTTCGTTGGTAAACACAGATTTTAAAGTGAAATTTCTTACAAAATTATCATGAGTCACATGTTTTATATAAATTACATAATATGTATTTTAATATTAATAGAATAAGTATTTTTATATTATTTAAAATATAAAAAAATAATATTTTGTATTATAATATCTGACGAAACTGATTTGCATTATTTTTATTATTCCAATTTCTGTAATGTTATTGAGGTACGATTTTTCAAAGATTTTATATTTAGATTATGAATCAATTACATTAATTAAAGTTAATTTACATATTACATTTGCAGAAAAACTTTACTATTTTTTTTATGATGAAAATTAAATAAGTTATTATTAAATAATTTATTACATATAATAACTTATTGGAAATTACTTAATAAGGAGTTTAACAATGAAAATTTTTAATTATTACTAATGCTTAATACATCCATTTTAGTTTATTGTGTTTAAGGTATGTTTGTATGTATGTAGACAAGTATAATTTATTTATATGAACAACAAATTATACAAATCCTAGATTGAAATTACTTTAAAAAAAAGAAATTTCAATTTCCAAAATTTTATATTAATATTCTAAATATAATATTCCAAAATTTCTTGGGACTAGAACATCATTTTCCAGTAAAATTATGGAAAATGCTGAAAAGTTTTCCAAAAAAGGATGCATTTTGATTAAACGTTAGTTTTGGTAAGGAAGCGAACAATCAGAATCAAACGCAAAAGAAAGTTTAAAAAATCGTTCGGAGAAACTCCCATAAATACGTCATTAACTCCATCTATCTTCGTCACATAGAAAGGCTTAGTAAATGACAAAATATCATTCACTCCGCCTCTGTATTTGATGTCATGTCCAATCAATATGAGGCTTGGTATCATGCTTGGCAAGGAATTTGGCGTAGATTAGGAGCAGTTCTGCTTGCCGAAATATCCCCACGGGTAATTCTGGCGCCACATTTGCAGAGCATTTGATAGCTCTTTTTTCATATCCTTTTCTCAGAATCCTGAGGATAATTAGATTCGTTTAGCTATTCAAGGGAATTTAAAACCATTTTCTTGGCTGTTTTTATGGCGTTAGTACTTTTATTTTCATAATATTATGTGCCAAATCTGGCAAACTTGCTCATTTTATAGAATTCATTGACAACCGATTTCAACCAATAATATTGTTTTGAATATTCGCCAGAGCCAACTCGTTTGGGAACTAACGCCAGATGGGGCGGCAAGAAAATGGGGTTTCCACCTCGGTCAGGAGGAGGCTTAAAGATGAATCTATAGTCTACTCAAAAAAAAAAATTCTCAGTCCGGGGATACTTCCGTTAAGCAAAATTTCTCCGATTCTAAGCCAAATTCCTCGCCAAACATAATGTTAAGAGGACGATAACAAGCTTGTTATGGCCTCATATTGATTCGGCAATGACGTCAAATGGAAAGGCGGAGCTAAAGACATATTGTTAGGCACTGCACTGATTTCTCCATCGAGTAGACGCTTGTGATTCATGGATCCTGGAACAACATTACACTGAAATGGAAATAAAATTAAGGAAAACCTTAGCATTCACTCCTTATTAGGAAAAGGAAAAAAAATAAATAAAATAGGATAAAACAAAAACATATTTACCTTTCTACTTTACTTGGATTTATTACCTTTTCCCCTTATATTCAAGAAACAGAGAAATTAAATTTATTTCTCTTTACTTTCATTATCTTTGATAAAAAATATAAATGGATGTATAAAAATACATATATATATGTTCATATATACATATATAAATTTATATATATACGTATTTTACTCAATGTACTCAAAATAACTTAATTTTTATTTATTTATTATTTATTTATTTTTTTTTTCATATTTATATAAAAAGGAGCAATAAACTCAATGCACCAAAAGGTTATTCCACTTAAATTCATAAAATTTCACACTGGAGATAGGAGTTTTACTCCACAAGCTCTGTAAAACAGAAAATGGTTCCTGGTTCCATATTGTTACGCTGAGTTATTGACATGTTGTGTGGGAGTATCTTATAAATTTCAGCGCTTTTTAAACTTTTGTGCTTGATTTTGATCTTTTTATTTATTTATTCATTATTTTTTTTGTCAATAACAACTGACATCTTATCAAAATGCATTCCTTTTTGAAAACTTCACCGCATTTTCCATAATTTTACCGGAAACAACTCCCTTTTGCAAAAATTTTAGATAGGAAGGACATCATACTGCTTCATGACAATGCCAGGCCTCATGCTGCTTTGGGGACTCGTCAGAAAGTCGCAGAGCTAGGCTGGGAAATTCTGTCGCATCCACCATACTCCCCGGACCTAGCACTTTTTGATTATCACTTGTTTCTGTCCTTACAAAATTTCTTGCAGGACAAACAATTCAAGAACGAAGAAGTTATCAGACAAGCACTGGTTCAATGTTTCCCCTCTAGAGATAAGACATTTTTTAAAAATGGGATATACAAATTGCCATCAAGCTGGAAAGAAGCCATAAATAATGATGGCAATTATATTATTCAATAAAGTTTATCCAAAGTATGAAAAAATTTATTCCTTTGTTTCATTCTAAAACGGACAGAACTTTCCGGTAGACCTAATATTAATAGATTTATTAATAACATCTTTTTCATTCTTATGAACATCGCCGGCCTCTTTTCTTGGAATGCTGTTTTTAATTTATCCAATTGCTGACAGTACCTCTTCGAATTTTGCCTTTCGTTTGGTTTCAACAGCTCAAAATGTATTGGTCCTCGAATGTCCCACCCTATACACAACATTCTCTTGTTCAGGCTCAACTTCGGTTTATAGGTAGAGGGGGCAGGTTTTCCAGGTTCACAATATGCTCTTTTTCTTATGATGTTTTCATAGGTAATTCACTTTTCATCCCCAGTTATGATCCGGTCCAAGAAGGGTTCGATTTTGTTGCGTGCAAGCAGAGATGTGCATATGATGATTCGATCATTCAAATTCTTCTCACTTAACTTGTGTGGCACCCATCTCGAATACTTCCACACAAACCCTAGTTTTCGAATATGGTGGGAAATGTTTTGTTGAGCTGAATACTTGTTGAAACTGATTGTAACTGGAGCGGACAGAACTTTCCGGTAGACTTAATAATTTACCATTTGAAATGCATCTACCTGGACATTCATTTACGGGACATTGAACTCAATTATGCATGGAAAAACAAGATTAAATCAAGATTTATCATACAAAGAATGGAGCAAACCAATAAACAAAGTTGATGAAACTGTATATAAACATGATATTTATTATTTAAAAAATAAAGATGCTAAAACAAGAAATGAAATATGTGATACCAATATGTTAAAAGAATTAGATGAAATTCCAAATCCTACAATTCGTCAAAGATTAGAAAGAGGAATTGTTAAACCAATCTATGAAGCAAAAAAGACTTTTGGAATGTGTTCACTCATTTACTGTTTAATATGTAAAACTCATACAGATAGTAAAGAAATTATAACTTCTACATCTAAAAATGGAAAAACCTATGATGAAAGGAATTTGTGTCAATTGTAACTCAAAGAAAAGTGTTTTTTAAAAAAACAAAAAAACAAATGACACATTAAAAGATGTATATTATGACCCTTTAAAAGGTTATTGTGGTATCAATGAGTTAAAAAGGAAAACGAAATTTACTCAAAAAGATATTACTGATTTTCTTCATAGAAGATTTTACAAATATGTATAAACAAGAAATAAACCTATTTAAACCTATGTATATGCAAGATATAAACCAATTAAAAGAAAATTTATAAGAAGCAGGATTTATTTATCTCATATTGATGGCAAATGGCAAGCAGATTTATTATTTATAAAATCTTTTAGTAAATATAATGATGGTATGAATTACATGTTAACTGTTATAGATATATTTAGTAAATATGCATGGGCTGTTCCAATTAAAAGAAAAACAGGTGGAGAGTTATCAAATGCTTTTAAAAAGATATTCAAAGAGAGAAAACTATTAAATATTCTGATTATGGTTTGGAGTTCTTATCTTCTTTAACACATTGTTTTTTCAGAAAATAATATTCAGTGGTTTTATACTAATAGTGCAGAAATTAAATGCTCAGTAGTTGAACGATTCAATAAGACTTTAAATGTAAAAATAAGCAAATTTTTAGCAGCTAATAATACAAGAGGATACATAGATGTATTGGATAAATTAGTTAACAATTATAAAAACGCTTATCATAGGTCTATTAAAATGACACCAACAGAAGCAAGTAAAAAAGAAAATGAAAATATTGTATATAATAATTTGTGTGTTAAAAATATTCTCAAAAAACCAAAATTTATAAAGAAGGTGATAAAGTAAGAATTTTAAAATATAAGAAAACATTTACAAGAAGTTATCCTACATTTACAGATGAAATTTTTATAATATCTGAAATGTTAAAAACAGATTCAATTACTTATAGATAAGAGATTTAAACAACGAAGAAATTAAAGGCACTTCTTAATTAATGAATTAATTGGTTAAATATATTAATAAAGATAATGTATATCGAATTGAAAAAAGTAATAAAAAGGAAACAAGTTATTAGTAAAGTGATTAAATTATCTAGAAGAATATAATGGCTGGATAGATAGAAAAAGACTTAAATGTAAATTAAGGGGTATGTGATTCATATACCCCTTGATTATTTTGGGTAGGGAAAATTCTCACCGACCAAGTATTGTTATTAAAAGACGAAAAATCATTCTAACTTCATATATTATTTCATTTCTGACAGTAGCCCAAATTCGGGCTGTTATCAAATCACTTAAAAATACAAATTATTTACCTTTTGATATTTAGTTTTTCAGTATCCGTCATGAATTGTTCAACTGTATAATTATTTAACAGTTTTATACCATTGAAATATACTTCTATATTATGTATATGCTCTCGAACACAGCTAAATAAATTAATAGAATTTGTGAGTTAGAGATTTTATTTCATAAATTACCTTTAATTTTGGATATTTTTCTTTTAATTTTGTTATATGTTGATTTTTAGATTTCCTTTGAGTTCTCAATGCATAATATGGATGTTCACATTTCAATTCATTTATTTCAATCAATAGAAATACATTGAATGAATGAATGAATTTATTGCTTCATTAAGTATATGGTTCAGTTGAAAAAGTGGAGCAGCGCACCCCATATTGCCGGCCTAGCTGGCACACGACAACAACAACAACAATAGAAATACAGGTCTTTTTGCCTCATTAATTGTTTTAATTGATATATCTTCTATTTCTTTATATTCTGAATTTTCAATTTCTAATTTTTCATTTTTAACTCTTAAATCATTCATATTAATATTCATTTCATTTATCCTTTTTTGTAGTTTATTAATATCATTTTTATAATTTTCAATAATTTCATTGGTATAATAATTAACAACAATATCATTTACCTTTTTAGAAAATTCAGGTGATATCCATCAAGCAATATTAGTTTTTAAATCCTTAGAAACATAAGTTCCATTATATTGTAATTAGGTTACATTTCTACCTTTAATTTAATGAAATAATGAATTTTCTAGACGGCCCGAATTCGGGGCCTCTAGGATTTTGATTAAATATGCAATTAACTCCATAGACTGTTTATTTTCTATCCATTTTTAAATCTCTTACTTCTACATTTACAAAGCTTGGAAGCATTAAAAAATATCCAGTATTTTTTTATCTATTATAAATTTAAAATCTCCAAACAATCCATACTAGTAATTATCTTTAATTTGTTCAAAACATACGTCTATTAAACAAATATCTATTAAATTTTAATTAAAGGTTTAAAATAATCTATTCTTTAGAAGGCTAGAATCAGGGATCTCTAGAATATCCGCAGGCCGAATATGGAGTGCCGAGAAATTACATTCTTTTGCATAATTTAGTAGCATTGAAGTAAGCATTATTTTTTATCCCCGCAAAATACAGGGTTAGAAAATATTAAAAAATTTACATTTATATATTAATTTTTTAAGAGGACACTATTTTATATTTAAATAAATATGTTTGAAAAAATATTACAAAAGTATTACTATTGAATATCAATCTATTTACATTTAGAATAGAATTAGAATAGGATAATTTAAGACATAGAAATCATAACATAGTTGTATTTTATGGAAGGCCACACTTTAAATTAGATAGTTATGATAATCTGAGAATAATGGAATTATATATAAAAGCAAAAATGAATACTAAAATTATATTATTTTAAGCAATTAATATTTAAAGATATATTTGAAGATAATTGTGATTTGTTAGATGTTTGGGCTTATATACAAATTAAGAGAAACTGCGAATTAAAAAAATGATAAGGAAAGGAAAAGATTCATATATACATATATTTTAATTACTTGAAAAATATTTAATGAATATATTAATAATTTAAAATTAGTTACTTGAAAATATATTTAATAAATACATATTAATTAATTTTTAAAACATTTAATAAATAAAATTAGAAAAATGGCCATTTCAGTGTGGTGGACTTTAACTTGAAGTTATAATGCTTATTACGGGGTGCCAGCACCCCCAGAAAGCCGTACAGTCCTCCACACTTTTTACATCTATGTCCTAGTTTTTTTAATTTCCTTGTTCTATGTGAAGAGCCCTATCTTAATTGCATCAACATTTTTTTTTATTATTTTAGTAGCGAGCTTAGGGCTCGAAGTCAGGATTAATTCATGATATTCTAGTATCATAACCACTGAGAAGTATCTAAATCTAATATATTTGTCAATACTTTTTTATAACTTCCAATTTTTCTAATATAAGATATTATTGATTTAATAATATCATTCTTAGATTTACTTTTACGTTTCATTTTTAAATCTTTTATAACATTTTTCAATTTTTGAATACTCAAAGCATTTTCAATATGAAGAAAAGCCATAATTATATAGAAATAAAAAAAGGAAGAGTTTTTATTTCTATTTATTAGAAAGTAATTTTTATAAAGGGATTTATAAAAATAGACTTAAAAAAATTGATAACTAGAGCTATCAATTTATTTAGATAGTATTTTTATATAAAGGGATTTAAAAAAATAGAATGTTAAAAATTGTTATTAACTTATTTGGAAAGTATTTTTATACAGGCTTTTGAAAAAGATAAAATAATTTTAAAGACATCAAAATTTAATATTTAAAATTTCATTAGTAGCTATAACAGTTGTTAATAATCTTTTACGTTTATTTGATTTTTTGATGTCTAGCTTTATGCTATTTTGTATAATAAACTACACATTCACACATCACATGTTGTGAATATTCCTCTTTCATACATTTGATACAACGAGTCATTCTTTTCTTTTTATGTGTAGATAAAATTTTTCTTCATTATTTTTTATTTTACAATATCAACAAATTATATCCATTTATAATGGTTTATTTTTCTTAAATAGAAATATTTCTTGCAAGTTCTGATAGTTAAAAAATCTAATTATTTAAAAATGCTGAAAACTCATTCCATTCATTTTTATTTTCTTTAACTTTAAAATTTTTTTCTATTCCAAAATAGTCACAAATTTTTTCATAGCATACAAATATTTTTTTTTGTAATAATTAAAATCTAAAAATTTGTAAAACATTTCATCAGCTTGCAATGTAAAATTTAAATTATGTTTTCTTTTTTAATTGTTTGAAAAAAATTGTATCCTACTTGCACATCTCTGTTTCGATTATGATTGAATATTTATGTTATAATAATTTTCATCTTCTGAACTGTCGTAAGTAATTTCTTTCTTTTGAAAATTTTTGAAATACACTAAATCAAGACACATAGGTATGTCATGCGTAAAATAGGAGTAAAGGTAATCTTATTATGATATTTATGTCTTACAAGGTAATCTTATTATGATAGTTATGTCTTAGAAGGTAATCTTACTATATTTATGTTTCTATATAGATATCAATGAAACAATGTTTACATTTTCATCATAATTAATCAGTTTGATATTCTTTTTGAATCTACATCTTGAAAATCCTTAATATAGCATGAAACTGATATGAATAAGTGTGATCAAAGAACATTTATTATATATTATATATATTGTAAATCTGAGCTCCATAGTGAAAATAATTCAAACACAGTATAAATATTAGCATTTGTGAGGATTACTATCCACAAGTGGCAACACCTGCTTTCTGATTCGAACTTTTCCTAGACTGTAGCTTAAGACTGGTAGAAAAAAAAACCAGTTGATTTCTCGCTCGTGCACACGCTGATCTATTCGTTTCCTCACTTTATTTGTATAATTATGTGACCTTCATTATATCCTGAGTTAAACTTATGTAGCCTAATTAGTGATCTAAGTATATAGTAACCTCTTCAATTAATGCTAATATATTTGGTAACTATACATTAAACTATATTATTTAAAAGTGTAGACAAACATTTTAATGATATCCCGGTGGATGTTTTGCTTTTGATAAAATCAAAGGCTTATGTTTAAGGATATAAATTTAAATTTAGCGGTGTATCCTTTTCCACACAAGATGTTTTGAACTGAAATGCATTAATATAAAATGATCATTTGTGTATAATGAAACCAAATAAACTAATAAAAAAATAAGGTATGGATGCTAACAAAATATGATACTAATTACTTGACCTCATTTATATACTGTTGGCGCATGCGCATCAACTGTGCCTAAACTCAGTGTTGAAACGGCAGTAGGCATTTGTATGTTAAACAGGAAGGACATGGATATATATATATATATCTGTTGAAACCACAACTACAATATTCTATTAAATTTCCTGCATTAATGTTTATATATTTCTAAAATAAATGTTGTTAATTCCGTCTATAACAGTTGGTCCGTCTACTCTTTCTTATAAATAATCTGAACTGTTACTAATACTCATATTATAAAGTAACAACGATTCAATACTCGTCTCAATTTTTAAGTGCATAATTTTTTAAATTATTAAAAGCACCAATTAAGAAATTATTTCCAATAAATTGGATTCTATGATTGATATGATGCTATAATTGTATTTTTCATAGCAAACGAAAACTGAGAGGATGTCAAATACACACACTTAGACACATTTATTCCAGGCTTTTATTCTATACAAAAAATAAGGGTTCATATTATTAATAGATGCCGACCGATTGGCTGAGAGGTTAGCTTTCCTGACTCCTGAGCTGTTTGTCCCGAGTTCGAATACCGGTTCGGGTTTGGAAGTTTCTTTCCTTCTCTGTTCTTTCTGTCCTTTCTTCTGTGTTGTTGAATGAATGTGGCCCGCCCTATAAACGGGTTTGTGGTGGTATAGCGCGGGTAACGCTACTCGCCTCCGTGACTTGGTTCACAGGTGCCCACTGGGTAACGATAAATCAGTGGCAGTCTCTGGCCTTGTTGTGGCATAGGGTTCAACCTTCAAGTGCCCGCCGGGTTGGAAAAATAATTCAACAGATTTTGAAAGGAATTTTAAATAATATTAATAAGATTTTTAATTTCCTAAAATTGTTGCTCGCAATTTTCACAATACGAATCAGCACTTCATTATATATTTATCATTATACCACTAGTTTGCCAAAAAAAATTACTGTGAATTGTGGCATAGGGTTCAACCCTCTTGTGTCCGCCATTGGAAAAAAAATTATTAATAGATATTTTACATTGATTCTCTTTAAAAGTTACAGTATAATTTTTTACCTTTAATTTGCTTCGTTTTTCATAATTCAAGCAATTCTACATAAATTATACAATTTATTACAAATCATTTATTAATATTCAATTTGAAAGAATAATTTTTTAAACTTTAAATTGGTTGTTTCTTTCGTTTCAGTTGAGATGTGATGATTAGGCCACTTCAATATTATTCTCATTGGTTTAAAATATCCATGACATCAGATGACGATTCATATACCTCACTCATAAACAATTATGACATCGTATTGAGCAGCGTTGTAAATTATCGTTGAATTTTCTGTCTGTCTTCAAATTGCATTCTTCGAGCGGTAACAAAAAAGGCAAAGTTCACCATCAAATGTCTGAAAATATTTTCGAAGTTCATTTTGTTAATAAGGCGATTTCTATATAACAACCAAAGCATCTATTTGAGTCACATTTATTCAATCGAGCGGTAACAAACAAAGCAAAGTTCACCATCAAATGTCTGAAAATATTTTCGAAGTTCATTTTGTTAATAAGACGATTTCTATATAACGACCAAAGCATCTATTTGAGTCACATTTATTCAATCCATTAACACGTTGAGAATAGAACAAAAGAAAAATTCAAAACATAAGACCATACATCCACATTATGGTTAGCTTAAATCGGCAAGAAGGATTTAAATTTTCTTTTTTTTTCTTTTTTTATTTTATTAAGGTTTTGTAAAGTGGTTTCTTTTAAATATCTTTACTGAATAAAAATGTGAAATAAAAATTTACCCTACAACTATGTTGATTTAGAATTGTTAATCTAAAAAGTAGTCTTTCTCCAAAAAAATTTAAAATTTCAGCAGATAGTAATGTTAATTCAAGTTCTTAGGCGTGTTTCTCTCTCTCTCCTTCTAAATATATTCAAGATAATGTCAGGTTAGTTGAGTTTTATGGTGCAAGGACCAAGAATAGGACACGCTGAGCCAAAAATAACGCCAGGAAACATAATTAAACAGCAAAAATAGAATTCAAAGTTTCTCAATATTCAAAAACTTTCCAGATAAAGGTGATATAACAAATACATTCTGTTATTGTAAATGCTGAAGTAAATATTAAGGTTCAAAAAACAATTTGAAAAAGCTAAAAACGCAAAGCGTAATTCAAAATTAAAAGTTAAATTTTAATTATAAAAGTTAAGTTTTCTAATGCGAATAATAAAATTTTCTAAAATAATTATAATAATACTTATAAATCAAATAGAAATGAATAAAAGAAAAAATGGCGCAAATGCTTTTGACGAAAAAATAAAAATCATAAAATGTTATAAACAAGGCTAAATAAGCTCTCTCATAATCACAATGCATTTTTTAATCATTTTTATTTTCTAAAATGTTATAAATTTTGAATATCAGAGTTTTAATTGAAATATATGCTTAAATGAATAATAGCTTGTAAGTTAAAAATCTTGAAGCTATCGTCAAGGTATAAAGTTATTATATCAATTAATCCCTCTATCAAAATAATTATTAAAACAATTACTTAAGATTTTTTAACTAATATTATTTTGTAGTATCATCTTGACAAACATTTAAGATTTTCTCTAAAAAAATGTAGAAAATATTAGCATACTATACAAAATTTTCAAAGTGATTACTTTTTATTTATTTCAGAACTAGAACAGCAAGAAAAAAAATAAAAATAAAAGCTAAGTTAGGAAAGATAAATTTTTAAAAAAAATAGAAATTTTAATAATATTTAACTGAAATTATTTTACAGTTGAGTGTCTAGCTTTCACTAAAATAATATTATCTTCGTTTGATATGTAAAAAAAAAAAGATTATAATTTACAATGACATGAAATGCAGGAGAAGAGATACTGAATATAAAATCTTCTTACATAGAAATTTCTCAAGAATAACATGAGAAAACTCACCGACAAGAAATTTTATGCATATCCTTTATTGCTATTTTTTAACTAGATTTAGTTTTAATTTTTAAGCTTCAAATAAATTATTTATTCTTTTATATAATGCTTAATGAAATTATAAACATATTACAGAATTAAAAAGTTTTAAACGCTAACATTTTCAATCATTAGATACAAATATATACTCCAGCGTCAAACAGAAAAAGTATCAAATTAGAATATGGCGCTCTATTAGGTCCTTATATCTATGTGGATTTGGAATGTCAATCAAAGATCTCTTTTGGTACACAAAAAATAATTATACCGTCTTTTCATTTCATTTTATTAATTATTCTTACAATACACTAAATTATGCATATAGGCTAATATCCCATACAGACTATGGTAAAAGTTAACTTACGAGTGCCATTTCACTTTTTGGCGATTTTTTGACGCCAATATAGGAACCAAAATGGGAATAGTAGAATGGCAATCCAAAAATTACATTAGTTAAGGAGCTGAAAATACCAGTACTACAAAAAATTAAATTTAATCGCCAAATTATTTGCTAAATCAAGGAGTACCCATATCTATATCAAACACGAGACTATGATCTCTATGATGTCTAGTAACATTTTCATATGTTTAAAAGCATAATACTAAAACATATTTTTGTATTTATAAATATTGCTGAAATACAAAATGTGATATTTTGTGCCTCAAGCATATTCGTCAATATTTATAACGAAATTTTCTGTAATTCAACTTTAAAAATTTGAATGTAAAAAAAATATATTTTTATTTTAATTGTTTACTAAATAATTATCAATTGTTAAAATTAAATAGAATTCACTAAACAATTCTACAAATTAATTGTTTTCTAACTTAAATAATTGTCCGAATTAAGGGTAGTAAATGTGTAATATTGAATTTTGCATTATTTTCACATTTTGATATCTATCAAATTTTATGTCATCTGTAAATTATATACGAGATATAAATGGAAAAAATCCTACCTACTATTTTTCATTTAAATTTTTAGTTATGAAATTAAACAATATTACATTCATTTTAAAGTTTAATGGAATAAAATATGATCTCTTTCAGAAATAATTCTGTCTGATTTGAAACTGAAAAAATATAAACACCTCATGTGACAGCATTTTATAAAATTTTCAAATTTACTTGCAACAAATTATTCACTACATTTGGAATTTTTTAAATCAATACTCAAATAACTCTCAATATGGAAAAAATTATGTAAGTAATATAATGTTACTAATTGTAAAAAACTTGTATGAAACTTTAAAAAAAAAAAAAAAAAAAAAAAATTGGAATTATATTAACTGTCATTATAATTTTAAGTGAAATATAATTAACTTTGTCAAATTTTAGCTTTTTGTTTAACAGCAGTATGGATGTACAAATGAGTATATCAAAAATAGTAGGTCATTCTTGGTAAAAATTTCCATGGAAAAATTTTCATTTCTGGCTAACAGAAATGAAAGCCAGAACAAAGCTCGAACTACAGCACAACTAGACACAGCTATGGGTTTGATTCTATAAAAATTTAATAAAAAATAAAAAAAATTCATATTTTCCTCAGAATTCGCTTTCAGTCATAAGTTGCAGATTTTTCCCACCCCTAGAGTTAATTAAAATTTTTGCAACAGTTCCTCTAGTATTTGACAAGATTAATTAGACAAGGACTATTGTAATGAAATTTAAGAAAATGTAGGAAACAAATATTTAATACTCTAAATCATATAATTGTTAAAAATATTATTCCCAGAGCCCTGTTGAAAATAATCCGAGAACCAAATTATTAATAATTAATTTAATCAAGAAAATTAAATTTTTCCAAAAAATCAGCACAAGTATTACTTTGATTAAACTGAGCAATAAATAAGAATTAAATGGAGATTTGAAAAACTGCCATATTGCATCAAAGAAGTAAAGTATTTCACTGTATTACTACATAAGTATTTTTCACTTTTAATTAATAAAAATTAATTAAATTAATAAGCATTACTGAGATCCAGGTAATTTTATCAGTGTTTGCTATACTACAGGAAAACAGTACAAGACTGTTATGCTCACTCTTACCATTTTCCAAATTTTTAATAGTTTAATGCTGTATACTTTTAAATAGTTCATTTTAAAAATGTGTTACACTCATAGCATAATCATATGAGTTCTGATTTTAATATTATTATATAAATACCAAAAAAAAAAAAAAATTGCGAAAAGTAATTTTATACTAAAATTAGAAATCATGTTAAATAAAATTAAGAATGGAAACATTAAATTTCTACTCAAACTAAATGAGATATTTTCATGTTATTTCTGTAAAACTCCTTATGCACTGCTTAATGTGAGATTTCGCCGATATATACTCAATTTATTTCCACTTTAAAAAACACCGTCTGAAATTTTAATTTATTATCTGAATGTTCAGAATTTAAAGAAATGAATAGCTTTTATGTCAATAATTTTTTTCATTTCACATAATGCACATTTTTACAAAATTCATAAGTTACATTATTCTCTTGGCAGTACTGCATTCATTGAAAACAACAAAATAATTTTAAAATTTACAATCTAACTTTCAAGTAATAATGTAGTCAGAAATAATTGAATTCTCGCAATATTTTTTCAAGCAGCATGTTAATTGACATTATATAAAAAAGCATTAGACTTTCTCCTAACAATTTTATAAATGGCGTAAGAAATATATACAGCCGGAAGAAACGACCGGTCCAGGTCAACACCCCCAAATATTTTTGATATTAATGATTTAATATATGCCTATATTTTCCATACTAATACACCAAGTAATGTTGATATTATCAGATTAAACCATACAAATCATGTTTAATTAAATGATTATTGTGAAAAACTTTAAAATGTACAATCATTGTGTTACGTGATATCATCAATTTATTTTGAACTAGGAGAAAAAAATTGTTGCAGGAATATATTTCAAACATAATCCTAGTCATTTCATAAATTTTTTTCTACAAGTTACTTAAAAATCTTATCAAACTACAAATAATGGTTGGTAAATTAAAAAAATTATAAAATTGGAAATTTAGAAAAAACAAATGAAACAAAATGCATAACATTTTATTATAATTATAAAAAACATTTTTAATCTATGAATTTCAAATTTAATTTTTAAAGTAATATTTTATTTATATATATTTCTTATTTTCTAATCACTTAGTTTGACAAATTAAGTATTTTGTTTTCTTAAATTATATAAGATTTTTAAGTTTAGTATTATAATAAACGGAAACATTTTTTAAATTAAATCATTTAAATAGAGGAAAGTTCTTTTCAGTTTTTATTTCATTTATTACAATAATTTAGCTTAGATCATTGAACACAAATGTTAAAATTTTCCAAGCAATTATCAAACACAGATTTATCAGATACTTATATAATATTGTGTGGCGTGATTCAATTCATTGAACATTTGTCGTATTTCTTCGTCTGATGGTTGGAAAGTGGATTCCGCCAGACGCGAAAATTCAAAACGACGATGCATCTTGCTTCTCTTCTTGGGCAGAATCGGTGATCTTGGACATCTTTCTTCTGAAAAGTGGATTCCGCCAGACGCGAAAATTCAAAACGACGATGCATCTTGCTTCTCTTCTTGGGCAGAATCGGTGATCTTGGACATCTTTCTTCTGAAAAGTGGATTCCGCCAGACGCGAAAATTCAAAACGACGATGCATCTTGTCTTCTCTTCTTGGGCAGAATCGGTGATCTTGGACATCTTTCTTCTGAAAAGTGGATTCCGCCAGACGCGAAAATTCAAAACGGCGATGCATCTTGCTTCTCTTCTTGGGCAGAATCGGTGATCTTGGACATCTTTCTTCTGAAAAGTGGATTCCGCCAGACGCGAAAATTCAAAACGACGATGCATCTTGCTTCTCTTCTTGGGCAGAATCGGTGATCTTGGACATCTTTCTTCTGAAAAGTGGATTCCGCCAGACGCGAAAATTCAAAACGACGATGCATCTTGCTTCTCTTCTTGGGCAGAATCGGTGATCTTGGACATCTTTCTTCTGGCACTGGAACAGAATTTTTTGAGAAAGGCCTGATAGCGGATGCAGTGCTGTAAAATTTTGATACGCTGTCGGAATACATAGAAGTTGAGGGTGCTGTCGAGAAGGAACCTTCAGAGCTTTTAGGGGCGTAATAGGAAAATACTGATAACCGTGAGGTTGACTCGGATAACCTGAAATAAAATAAAAGCTTATGTAATAAACATTTTATTGCATATATTATCCAACTCACCTTATATCCTTGAAATTATTTAAAATGATCAGTTTTTCAAGTGTTATTATATTAATAAATATGCGTAATCATGCAGTTTATTATCTTACATAATGCAGATTAAGAACGAATTTAGTTATTTATTTGAACAAAGAACTTGAAAATTCAAATATCTTCTGCTATAAAACCAAAATTAAAAAAATTCTATTAACTATTGCTGTTTTTAATTTATTTATAGAAATTTAATTAAAATAATTATTCTTTACAAATCTTAGTAACAAGTTTTGAAAATGTACAAATTAAATTCTTTATAAAGAATTTAATTTATAATCCTTTGCAAATGCATGACTTAAAGACTTTGTAGAAAATGAAAAGGGCATTAAATTTTTGACAAAGCATTAATACTACTATAAATATTTTTAAATTTAAATTTTAAGTAAACTATAATAAAGCACAAAGTTTTCATGATATAATTTAATTTGATAATGAATCACTATGCTTAAAAGTATTTAATAAATTTATATTTTCTTGATTATACTGAATAACTGATCTCTTCAGCTTTTGCTACCCATATAAATAATAATAATAAAAAGGATTCGAGGAACAATTCTTTATAGTTCTGTAAAAAGTGTAAAATTTAAAAACATATTTACCTTCATTTCTTCAAGTTGATAGCATTCTAAATTAATGACATTTATAAGAAGTTGTAAGCAAAATAATCGAAGTTTTACCAGATGTAGAACGATGCGCAAACATGGTATCATCGGTAGCCCTTGTGAGAGACTATACTAAAATCAAGGATTTCTATCTGCAACCACATCCAGTTCCAGACGAGCGAACATCAGAGTTTCATAGATATAAGAATCAATAAAAAATATTCTTTAGCAATGAAAATATTGAATCCTAAAATACAATATCTGTAATATTATGGAAAAATTTGAAAATTATTCTTACTTCAATAAATTGAGTCGTAAATAATAAGCATTTTAAATGTTGAGGGAAATAATTCTCAGCTCCGCATTTATTCAAATACAAAATCTAAAAATTTATAATTTCAAATTGAAGTCAACAGTTAATAACAGACCTAATTTAGAATCTACTTTATACTAGTTTAATCTATTTATAATTAAACTAGTGTAAAGTAGAAAATTGATTAATAAGTTATTGAAACTTATTAAAAAAAGCAGCCAAATCATATTGATGTCACATAATAGATTGAAAATTATAAATAATCAAACAATTTCCTTAACTGCCGTTATACATTTTTACTGTGTTTTGCAATCTTAGACTTACAATTTCAATCTTGGTTGATTGTCGAAAGGAAAAAATAATTTACATGGTTTATTACGATTTCTCATAAAATTAGCATTTTTTTGTAAAATATGAAAAATACATTATACAGATGTAGCTTATTTCAAGTTCTTAATATATTTGGAATAAAAAATTTCGCTTATTCTAGAAGTCGTTAAATCTTATTTGAACCAGCCCATTACCTAGAGCAAAATTTAGAGCCAAACCTGTAGATTTCATCGCCAAACTGGATTTCTTATGCAACGAATTTCTCACTGCGTGTTTATTGGTTACTGTTCTGTGACAACCCATACCAGGAAATATTTTAAAAATAAATACTAAGAAGAAATTTTTTTTTCAAGTTAAATTAAAAAAAAATTTTTTAAAATTAAATTTGTAAAAATGGAATAATTTTTGGAAATTTAAGTAAAACATATAATAGTGTCTTTATATTCATTGGCCAAAGATTTTAAAAATAATAAATTATGTTATAAACAAGTTATGCTTTTCTTATACCTCATAATTCTTGTTTATAACAATGTTATAAACATTAAATTATAATTTCTCTTTCAAAAAGAAAATGAGAACAATTGTGTTCTTTTTAAAACTGTAATTTTCAGTGTGTGAAATATTTTTATGAATACATATAAATGAAATGAGTAAGTTCTTTTATTATTGAAATTATCAATTCCAATTCTGAAATTAAGTTAGGTAATTAAAAATTGTTTGTGTTAGTGTGCTACAAGTAAATGTTATAAACAATGAATTTTTAAAATTTAATTTAAAGATTGTGCAAATATAAGCATTATTGTTTTTTCACGTTTTACTTTTTAATAAAATACTTTCTCATATTTTGAGTAATATAAATATTCTAACATTTTATCCTAAGTCATAGTTGTAATATGTAAGTTAAAGAAATATTCTAAATCACAAAAAATTGCTTAGTTTCGATTGGTGAGAAAATGTTTTCCGCTTTTTTTCACTTTTACAAGTGGTGGATTAAAGTAGAATTAGACCGAAGAACTTATTTTGAAGAATGAAATTTTAACTTTTAAAGTAAATTTGAAGAATACATATGAATGATGTTAAATACTAATAAATTATACATTATACCCTATCTACTAATTAATCACAAGTTTTTTTTTAAAAAAAACCTTATAAACAATAAAAAAAATTTTTAATTTCCTGCAACTTTAAACTTTATGAGACTTTGAATAAAAATTTCTTCCAGTGTTAAAAGTAAATAGATTTTTAATTATTGTTTACACTTTTAAGTATTTTATTATTCAATTAAAAGATAATAGGAAACTATATGGCACTTATAGGATAAAAAATTTCCACTAATTGTCTGATTATAATTCTTTTTATTATGCACCACTATACATTTTGATTAGTAAAATACCACCACATTTTCATTAATAATATGGAAATTACAACAGTAGCAATACTACATCCATAATTTTTTTCATCACAGTATTCTTTAATTTATTTAAAATATGGAGCAACTAGTGCAAGATTTCAGAAATCAAGATAAAAATAGAAAAATGTGAGTTTCTAAAGAGACTAAAAATTGTGAAGATGTAATTTGATAAGCAATTACTATCAAAGAATAATTTATGAATGTTAAATTAAAAAAAATTTTAGATTTTAATTTAAAAATAGATTATTGTCTTCTTTTCTAAAAATGTGGGGTATGGGTCACCCTTGACATTCAATTTCCTGCCATAACAATGAATTAAATAGGGCATAAGTATATCGATGATGCTTTTGACAAAATTGTAGAAAATTAGAATCTATAATGTTGATAATAAATTCTGAAGAGACATGTCACCAATTATACGTTTCCACAGTTTGTACTATCTTTTTCTGCTTATGTATTTAGATTTAAACTGTTTTCTTAATCCATGATAACATTTATTAGGCATTTTGATTGTCTGCTTAATTTCAATTTTTATGTCATTATTTATGTTAAGCATAGTGCTTAGATATTTTAACTCGACCAAATATAAACAATTTAAAAATCATTCCATCGTTACATTGTTTATTAACAACATGTGTGATAGTCCTTTTCCCCCCGTTCGACTCTTCTGCAATAGGAATTAGATATTATTGGACCCCCCTATTGCAAACTGCAAGTTAAGGATACTAATTAAATGGTTTCGACAGGTAATATACTTAGGCTAATTTAGTCAGAAACAGTACTGTTTCATTTCCAGAAGGGTACTGATCTTTCAATGTTATCTTCGATTCCAAATAAAATTCCTTGAGAGCAAAAAATAATCTATTACTAAAGATACCTGGAAGTATATGTGATAAGAGAAAATTAATGAGTATTTTTCTTGAAATTAAACATAAAAAATGTTAGAAGTATAACTGTCAGTTAAAAGTTTAAAATAACATTATTAAAATTACATGCATTTACGTCATAACCCGCTTTCTTCAATTAAAAATTTCATGATTATAAATGACTTTAAAATATACAGATACATTGTAATCCTAAAATAAATTGAACCATTCACTTCTGTAGAAAAATATACAAACTGATTAGTTACAAAAATGAAATGAATTTTATGTTATGTAAGCTAATAACATTAAATTTAAAATATATTTAAACGAAAATGCAATCTATTATTGGCAAATTTATTAATCCTGTTTTCCTTTATTTTAAATTTATTATTGATTAATAAACTTTTACACAGAAAAGAATCTATTGAGAATTAAAAATAGAGGATTAGAAATTTTATATAAAAAATGAAATTATAGATTACTAACGATGAAGTAATCTCAACAAATTTTCTAAATCAATAAATATAAAGATATTTTGATTACATATGCATAAAGATATTGTGATTTATTAGTTAAAAAGTACAGTGTTTTAAATTTTCCAAAATTCAAGACAAGCATTTTTTATTTGATTAGTGTAAATAAATAAATTTTGACAGAATTATCTCTGAATTTATAGCACCCATTACTTTTTGTGAAAAAGATCTAAAAATAAATATTATACCGGTTTTCACAGATTTAATTATACTCATCTATTTAAATACAAAGAACAATATATTTTTGATATATTTAATAAAATAGTGTAGTACTTTTAGTCAAAATCAAAGCATTTTAGTAAAGATAGCATTAATGTGCAAGCACTTAATTTGCTGTCAAGTACGTGAAACAGAATTGGCACAATTTTTAGTTAATACAACAATAACTGCTGGTAAGATTTTTTAGTGGGCATATCTGAAATAAGTTTTAAGAATTTATGAATTTATAAAATTGTGCATGACTTTACATTTAGTTTCGGAAAATATGGTTATTTAGGAATTATTTACTATCAGTTTTGAATTTTATTCTTGGAGAGTATTTATTTATTTAAAACAGATGCTCAGCTTATTGAACCATTTTAAAAAATGATTTATCCTTCTTCTTCCTCATTGGCCTGACAGCCCAGGGTGGGCCTTTGCCTTCCTCAGAAGTGCATGCCAGGACCCCCTATTTTTGGACAAGGTCATCCAGTTTGTCACTTTTAGTGTTTTTAGGTCGTTTTCAAGGCAGTCACGCCATCGGAGTTTCGGTCGTCCTCTTTCTGGTGCCAAATGGGGCGAGCCAAGAAATTTTTTTGTCACCCGATTGTCATTCATCTGGCTCAAATGTCCTGCCCATTTTAATATCTGTATTGAGATAATTTAACAATATCTAAAATGATTTATCCACCCTCTAATAATATGGCAAGCTCACTAAAAAAAGAAAAAAATTGCTAGACATAATATTTGGCTTAAAACCATTTCTATTTATTTTTTAATTTTGTGTTCTAAAGCACTTTTCTATGTTTTTTCTTAAAATTGTAAAAATAAAAGGATTAAAATAGTTTCATAGCGCAAGTAATGCGCTAATTTTAAGAAGATATTTCATAACAAAAGACTAATTTTTAGTAGAAATTTCATAACATGGATGAAGAACAAAAAGTGAAAATCGAAAGAGATTAACGGAAAATTTAATTTATAATATATGAAAATAACAATAAAGCAGAAAGTGCAGGTTTTATATAAAAGAACATACGAAAAAACACTTAGAGCTGAAATTGGTATTGTAAGCTCAGTTAAGAATAAAATATTGTTGAGAAATATTGTGTAACCGTAATACAATTTTTCTTTTGTCTCATAACAATATCTAGCAAGCAAATTTTAAATTTCATGGGAAAAAAACTACTTTTTACAACAGTTAATAAACCCAAATGAATTTATACTATTCAAATTTTAAACTCATATTATTTCAATATTTATTTGACTTATTTTTGATGCTCATAATTATTAGATAAAATAGTATAGAGAATTTTTTAGATTTAACAATGAATTAAAAAAACTAAAAATAAACTTAATCATTTGTATAAATAAGGAAATCATTATAATATCATGGATATACAAAATAGAATCTAAAATTTATCAAGTTAGGTATTTAATTCAATAATATTGTGGAAGAACTAATTTATTGATGATTAAAATTATGGATAAAATTCAAAATAAATATTATTTTATTTTAAATGCTCCGATGAAAGAATATTTTTTATAAACTAGATTTCGTAGTTATAAAATTAATAAAAAAATATTAATACACTTTTTTTCATTAAAGGTATTGTCAATTATCAAAATAAAAGGAAATAAAGTCTATACAGTACTCGCCGTACTAACAAATTAACAATAAATTGACGTTGGCTTACACAAGAGAATTGTCAAAAAAATTTATGAATAATAAAATTCTATAATAAACATATTATTTTAAAAATAAACATAAATTACAAAAGTTATTTAAATGAAAATAAATCATAAAATTTGCACATGAAAATAAATTCCGTTTTTATCTGTAGAAATAAATAAATAT
>JAJQOW010001323.1:0-54276 GCA_037975125.1 Latrodectus hesperus | reverse complement strand
ATAATGTAATATTATTTATGATTTCAAAAGCAACTTCTCTTTATAAAAGAATCTTCTTATAAACTATTTTTAACAGCGACGTGTGACACTTGTGTCGGGTAACAATAAAATACTTGAAAGCAAAAACTTCAGGCAATACGAAACTCTAAGAACTTTTTTTCCTAAAAAAGAAAGTAAATGTCATAAAAGCTTTTTAAATCGTAAGAGAAGATAAATACTTTTAAGTCCCTTTATATTCTCGAAGAGGCTGACAGTTTCACGTTTTGCTTCCAGGTTATGAAATGGTATGACAAGGAATGTTTCGTAAAAAGTGTCAATTCTCAAACTAAGGCCGACTCTAACAACACACATTCTCCTAATTTCCTTTGATAAAAAAAGAAATTTACAACTCAATGAAATCGCTTGCTCCTGAATGAAAAGTCGCTTGAAATGATTTTCCCATCACAAGAGAGGATGGCAGACGATGCTCTTTATTTAAAAATATTTTACACTCAGATCATCAAATTAATGATTTGTAGTAATTATTTAAGTGATGATATTTACTCAGTGAAATGACTTTATATTAGGTTGGTGCGCATGAAATGTCGGATTCTTAAGTGATTGTATAAAACTGCATATCTTTCTTCAAAAGCTGTTTATTCAATCAAAGTATGCTCCATTCGCTTCAATACACTTCTCCCAACGAGATTTTAAAGCGTAGATGCCTGTCTTAAAAAAATTTTGGTCTTTAGAATTAATAAACTCTGATATCGAGTTTTTTAGACTGTCTTCATTTTCATAGTGTTTGCCCCTTAAAAACAGCTCTAAATGCTTGAAAAAATGAAAATCGGTCGGCGAGAGATCCGGTGAATAGGGTGGATGCTGAAATGATGAGCATACGTTTAACCGATCCAGCTTATTTCGCTCTGTCAGTGCGTGCGGTACCCACTTGTCCATCTTCTTAACCTTGCCAATCTCAGAAAGGTGTCTCAATATCGTTGTATGGTCAACTTTCATCCTGATAGCAAGTTCCCTCGTGGATACGGCTGGATCCGCTTCCACTAGAGCCTTCAGGTCATCATTCTTCACAGACGTTTTGGGTCTTCCGCGCGGCTCATTTTGCAGTGAAAAATCGCCAGTCCGAAATTTTTCGAACCAACGCTGCACTTTCCGATCGTTAACCGTATTCTCCCCAAACGCTTGGTTTATGTTGCGTGCAGCTTTTGCAGCACTATTACCAAGTTTGTACTCATATAAGAAAATGACGCGAATGTCGGCAGAATTCATATCGGCAATAAACTCAAAAGAAATAAAAAAGGGAAGACCTTCGAGAAAACCTATTTTGCTGAAATGAGTCTCTGGCAATGGACAATACGAGTATGAATGAGGTTATGCCAAATACAAAAGTATAACGAAAACAGGGAGGAAAACGTCCGCATGTAAAGAGAATCCGACATTTCATACGCACCAACCTAATAGAAAACTATAACTGCATTTAAAAATCAAACTGCAAATAAAGTGCAGAAACCCAAGTCGTAATACAACTATTTTTAAATATTATTTTTATAACAACACATGACTAAACTATCAATTATTAAATTTTTAAATCCATTGCTTTTTATGTCATATGAATGATTTTTAATGGATAGAGATTATGGGTGATTCACTTTAGAATAATGAACTATTTTCAAAATTTTAAAACTGTAAAGATCAGATGTGTTTGGATTAACTGTAAATACTGCATTGAGATCAATTTCTTCAGAAAATTCAGCATCGAAATTAATTAGTTCATTTTGAGAAAAGTGGTATTAACAACAAATTCCAATATTTTTTATGTAAATTTTTCCTCATATACATAATTTCGTAACTTTTTAATTATATATAAAATACATAATGTAGATGATTCGTGAAAATAAATGATAATCTTTCCGCTGTCAAAGTGAGTAAAAAGCTAAAAGTAAAATTTATTTGCAGTCAAATATTAATAAGGATTCCACATGCATTGACTCTTTCGAAGACATCTATTTCGGAGGTATGGCAGTGATTGAAAAAGTGAAGAGATGATTTTATTTTTGTCACCCAGTTGCATAACTTAAATGCGTATATAACACACACAAATTGAATAGTACCATAAAATGTGTTTAAAATTTCGAATGAAGGAAAGTAAAAAATGATTGCGCTCTATTCAATTATTTTTTGATCAAAATATGATAAAAAAAATTGCTTAGATAAATATTTTCATATTACATTTAACTCATTTTAAATGCTCATTTAAAAATTTAGATGTATTTTTCTGCTTTATAAATACAATTCAAAATAGTTTTCCGATGATAATTTTAAATTTTCGTGGATTTAAATAATAAATAATAATTAAATATAAAATTTTTCGTGGATTGTATCGAAATATCTCAAAACACCATTAATTAATTCGATAATTTCAGAACACCTTTACGTAATTAACACACTTATGGCATAATGATTGGACTGGTAAATTCGTTATATACTGCTCAAAATTGGAAATGCAACACCAAACCGTTGTGACCAGAAAATTATGCAAATTTCAGGGTAGATGTACCTTACCGAGTTGGACTGACAAATTCGTTATACAGTGCTCAAAATTGGAAATGCAACACCAAACCGTTGTGACCAGAAAATTATGCAAATTTCAGGGTAGATGTACCTTACCGAGTTGGACTGACAAATTCGTTATACAGTGCTCAAAATTGGAAATGCAACACCAAACCGTTGTGACCAGAAAATTATGCAAATTTCAGGGTAGATGTACCTTACCGAGTTGGACTGACAAATTCGTTATACAGTGCTCAAAATTGGAAATGCAACACCAAACCGGTCTCAACTACCGGAAAATTATGCAAATTTCAGGGTAGATGTACCTTACCGAGTTGGACTGACAAATTCGTTATACAGTGCTCAAAATTGGAAATGCAACACCAAACTGTTGTGACCGGAAAATTATGCAAATTTCAGGGTAGATGTACCTTACCGAGTTGGACTGACAAATTCGTTATACAGTGCTCAAAATTGGAAATGCAACACCAAACCGTTGTGACCAGAAAATTATGCAAATTTCAGGGTAGATGTACCTTACCGAGTCATGCAAATGATGTGAAATGCGCAACTCTCCAGCGCACATTAGATAAAATATAAGGCGAGGAATTAACAGAGTGGACAATATTTACGCCGTTTTGGCTGCTTGGAAAATATTCTTTGAAAGTTTGTTCTTGATGCCAAAGACGCTTGTAACTGAAGAAAATATCAGGCCATCTTCGAAGGGGTTAGTTCTAGCAGACAGACGAGTTTACGAGAGGCAGGGTGATACGATTGAGAAGGGTAGATTGGTTCGTACGGCTAATCGCATATCTCAGAAACGTTCACAATGTATGTACTGGCTGCGACGAAGATAATTTTGGAACAAGGAACTTTGGACCATCTGTCGGGGCCGGTGCAGCCAGAGAGACCTCAGAATTCATGGATGTCACGTTCGACAAAAGGCAGTGGTGGCCTAACAAAGCACATCTACCGAAACTCTGCAGCATGTACAAGGTACCTTGGATGCTCCCATATCAAGCAGAACCATTTGATTGGCTGTAAGAGGCGTGTGCTCATGGCATGCTTTAAGAAGACTGCCACTGACGCCACAGCATAGACGTCAACGTCTGGAATGGTGCCGAATTAGAGTGATGTGGACGACGGAGTGACACAGGATCGTCCTCTCAGATGATTCATGCTTCTGTTTCTTCAGTGGTAGTCGCCGGGTACAAGTGTGGCCTCTAAGAGGAGACACGTCTAATCCTGCAGCAATTGTGAAACACCTCATCGCACGACAACACAACATCATGGTTTGGGGCGCCATTGTGTACGATTCCGGGTCATCTCTAGTTCATATTCGTGGCACTATGACATCCCAACATTACGTGGATAATGTGCTACGCCCTGTGACAATCCCCTATCTCCAATGGCTCAGTAGCTGCACGCCGCTTCCCGTTAAGATCAGCAAAATGAAGCATCACTGAAAGTGAGCCGTGATTGGGAGGATGACTACGTACGCTCCCTGACTGAGTTGCTGGAGCTCCGTGGGTTGGGGACGCGTCTACTTCAATATGTGACGTCCAAAGTCCTTCCGCTAGTGTGGCATGGATGCGGGGAGGAAGGTGCCAGCTCAAGTGGAGCCTCGTCATTTGATTATGACTAAAAATTAAGAGGCATTTGGTGATAGCGAGTATTCTAAACCCATTAACCTAAAAGTACAGTCCGGGGCTCACATACACCGCTATCTATCTATCTATGTAACGCTCCCCTACTTTCAAGGGATGACCAATGCCCTTTATCAGCAAGACAATACCTGACCGCACATTGCTTCATCAGCCAACATGTCCTGAAAGGTGCACAGCTGCTTCCCTGACCAACTGCTCGCCAGATCTCTCGATCCGGGAGCAGTACGCCACTTTAGACAATGAGATCTCGGGTTCAATCCCAGACACTATGAAACAATAGAAGATGGAGCTTGTATTTCTGCCCTACGTATGCCTGTCTGTCGGGCTAGGAGTTTTTTTATGGTTTTTCTCTCCTGTAAGTCTTTCCTGGAGCAGTACACCACTTATGACGTTTGGAAGGCAATTACGTGATAAATGTTTCGCAGCACCTTTCATGCAGTCCACAACGAGATGCCCGTGGTTGGAGAGCTCAGCGTGGCCAATAAGTTGGACAAAGCTTTTCAGAGAAAAATATCACTGGTTCAATCCCAGCCACTGTTGAATAACGGCACGTAGATATTGCACTTCTGAATTCATGTTTGCCGCAGTGGATGTTTAGGAGATTTACATGATTTATTCCCACTAATTATAAAAGGTAGAGGAAGCGTGATTGGTAATAAAATACATGCTGGAGTGCTCACAGCGTCGTGGAGTCAAATTTAAGTTTCATTCAAGTAAGTTACTGTTATTATGCTTTTTTAATTTTCGTGACAAATAATACTGAATATCTACACAGAATTTCTAAGATTATTTAAATTTTGGGGTTTGGTGTAGAATCGGGTATCACTTGGTTTGGCGATATATTTTAGCAATAATCTTTCATTTCTGGTACTCCTGGTAACCCTATCTTTTTATGGCCATCTTGCTACTCACATTTTGGCAACTATCTTGGCATCAAAAATTCGCCAAAGAATCAAAAGGAACCCGATTGTAAACTTTTACCAAATTTTGATGTTATTGTTTCCGAGATATATTTAATTATTTCATTTCTACTTATTGTATTCAATAAGTAAACGCTTCATTTGTGTATGACTTTTTTATACTTCCTGAAAAATAATTTTTATGAACTATTCTTTCCCATTACTTAAGTATCGACTGCTTACAGAACTTATTCTTCACTTATCTAGGAGAATTATGTTTTTTTTTTCCATTTACAATCAAAATAAACACAAAACCCTTATCGGTTTCCCAAGTCGTATAATTCGAGGAATACTTGAGTTTTTGGATCTGGCGGCGCATCTTTCTATTTTTCACAACACCGTCATCCATTCACAAGGTAATAGCATAATAACCCTATAGCATCCTTCATTGAATAAGATCCAAAAAATTCTTTTATTTGGTACTCCTGAAATCACCCTCTATTTTTTCTCTGTAGAATTCCAACTTCTCTATATCTTGCAGACTTCATTTTTCTATTTTCTCTCAGAATTTTTTCTGATATCTCGTTTTTGTTACAATACTTGCTTTGTTAGAAGAAAACTTTATAGATAAAACTCTTCTTTTTTCTAACTTTTTATGCAATGCATAGTTTCCAAAAAAATGTAATGCCTATTTTAAGAAATTGCAGAATATTTAAAAATGCATTTTCATGCAATTAAATGCTGTTTCAATATATAATGCATTACCATTAGAAGTTCAGTTTATTTGTTATTGTTATTAAAAAAATCAATAAGTTTGTCTAGAATAATGAGTGTATATTCTATGGTTTATTTAAATATTGGTTATAATTTTGCAAATATCATGTTATTGCCAATACAATACAAACAGTAAAGAAAATTTCTTTACTGTTTGTATTGTATTGGGTTTTTTGAAAGTATGATATGGAGTCTTTAAATATATACACTGGCCTCAAAAAGTTAAGGAACAACATGTTTTTCGAAGTTTACCGTAAAAAAATGACAGTATCAAAACAATTTATAAATTATATAAATGATAAAAACGAACTTAATGCAAATTTATGCTATTTTTAGGAGAGCTGGAACAAAGCTTACTCCGTGTCTGGTCATCGCTTCCCATTTCGGTAACCGACAACTTAATTGACAGTATGGAAAGTCGATGCCGCCAATGCATGCAAGCTAGGCGTGGACATAACCCTTATTAAAACTCATTTTTGTTATGTTTCTATTACTTTTTACCACATAAAACTGTGATTATTCTTTTTTCCAAGAATGGACTTTTCCGGCGAGATAGCATTTTTTTTTTGTTGTAAATCCTTTTTGCTTATGTAAACTTCTATGCTGCAGTAAATAAATACCTGTTTTGTGCACATATTATCCAAATTTGGTGTTTCTGCATTCATTCATTTGCAAATTAGACACAAAAAACCGGTTGTTCCTTAACTTTATGAGGCCAGTGTATATATATATATATATATATATATATATATATATATATATATATATATATATATATATATATATATATATATATATATATATATATATATATATATATATATATATATATATATATATACATATATATAGACATACATATATATATATATATACATACATATATATATATATGTATATGTATGTATATATATATGTGTGTGTGCATATATATATGCACACAAAAGCGGTTACTATAAAAGTTTTGCACTATGACTCAACAAAAAAAAACTTTAGAAGCGGCAAGTTGTCGCATGCTCAGACTTGTCTAGTTTTGAAAAGTGGTCATAAGCAACACGTCTTTGACTTAAGTTGCTTAATGAGCGGATCACGATCGGGCAGTGAGGTAAAGGCAGCTTTGATGTATAACTTTATGCTTGGTTTACACGTAAATAAATGCGTAGAAGAAATGACATAAATAAAGTTATTCGTACAAGTATATTCAGGTGGGACATTGAATTCAAAAGGAGAAATTCAGCTCTGAAGGTGGCTGAGAAATATAGAAGGCCACGAATACCATCAGCAGAAGAAAACATTCTGCTGCTAACAAAAATCTCAACCAGCGACTGACATAACAAGACATTATACCTTCTTGCGCCAGCAATTACTTTGTTCTGAAAGACTGGTGAAGAAATATTGTTATCTCTGTGGATGCCGCATAGCTTGACTGAAGAGTAGATGACTTCATGGGGGGCATGGTGTCGAAAGATGATGAAAATGTTTGATAAGGAACCGTCTCCGTTATGAGCAGCATTATGAAAGATGACACAATTTGGTTGTACTATTAAGATCAGCCTATCAAAGCTAAGACAAAACAAATAAAATTAGTTTTGGTGATGAATATCGCCCTGTAACTGGTATAAAAACTTATGTGTTAAGAAAAAGATACGAGTTTTTCTGAGAGTTACAGGTAGAAATAGATAACAGGTAATCGATACATTTTTCAAATGGAGTTGAATTATGGAGCAAGTCATTCTGTCAACACAAACGACATAACAATTGGTACACCGATTGCCGAATGTCATACAATCCATGAAAACCTACGACCAAAATCAAGAATGGTTATCTGGTGTCTCAATCATGAAAAAGTTCTAGTCCACCGAACCAAAGCTTTCACTAAATATTTGATCACTGATGGCGTGAAACTTCTTGAACACACATTTAGCAGTCCAAATCTTTCTCCATAAGACCTGACACTATATCCGCATTTTAAAATTAAGCTAATATGAAATTTATGTCACACTTTCTGAAGGACAACGACCCGGATAACAAAGCTGATTCACTGACACAAGAAGTGTATAGAATGTGATAGAAATTACTTTGGAACAATTGATTATATTTATATATATATATATATATATATATATATATATATATATATATATATATATATATATATATATATATATATATATATATATATATATATATATATATGCATATATATATGTATACATATACCGGGTGATCCAAAAGTCAGGACGAACTTTAAAAATGAATAATTCGAAAACGAATCATGATACAAAGATGCGGTTTGCACCAAACGGATGGAAAAGAAACCGGGTTTTGTGTGGCAATAAAAAAAATAGTTCTGTTGGTGCCAAACAGATGGCGCTATAGTGTTTTATTGCAACAAAGGATGATTTACAAATGAAACAATGATTAATGAAGTCAAATTAATTACAGTTAATTAGTACTTACTACAGTAAATGTTCAATGTGCTGTCCATCATTCAGAAGTAAAGCTGTGAGATGAGTCACCACACCATTCACAGCATTTAGTAGCATTTCTTGCGTTATGGCAAACACATTTTGGTGGATTTCATCTTTCAGTGCCGCTAGTGATGCCGGTTGGTCGCTGTACACTTTTGACTTTAAGAAGCCCCCAGCCAAAAGTCACAGGGTGTGAGATCGGGAGATCTTGGAGGCCATGCATGATTTAAGTAGCGACTGATAATACGATCCTCCCCAAATGTTGAGCGTAGCAGGCGTTGCACAGGCAGAGCAATATGAGGTGCTCCATCTTGCATAAAGGTGACTGTTTGGAGTGCCTGTCGCGTTTGCAGTTCAGGAATAATGCTGTTCTGAAACAGTGCTAGATATCGCTTACCGGTGACAGAAACTGTTTGGAAACCTGTCTGTGTGACTTCCTCGAAAAAAATGGACCAATTATTAAATCAGCAGTGAAGCTACACCAGACTGTCCCTTTAGGCTGTTGCAAGGGTACCTCAACAAATGCATGTGGATTTTCTGTTGTCCACACTTGACAGTTGTGGGAGTTAACAGTGCCAGAGAGTGTGAAATGTGCTTCATCTGTTCAAAGCACAGTGTGAAGCTAGTCGTGCTGCTCTGCCATCTTATTGAAGACCAAACTCGCAAAATGTCGGCGAGAGTCGAAGTCAGGAGGTTTCAGTTCTTAGTTATGTTGCAACTTGTAGGGATACCGTTGCAAAGTTACTCGCAGCGCTCTCCAGACACTTCCGTACGACACTCCTGTCTGCCTCGAAACTTCTTGAGCACTGCCCTCCCCATGTGCAGAACACCACCGACATGGCTTGCACCGTCTGCTCCACTGTCGTGGCAGCAGCAGCTGCAGTTGAGGGACGTCCACTTCTTTGACGTGATGCTAACGAACCTGTAGCTTCAAATTTTTTGTTCAGTGCAGAAGACGTTATTGGTACCCTTCATGTAGCGATATGCTCGCAATGCCGCATTGGCACTTTCCGAATTCTTATAAAACAGTTTAACTAAAAGGACTTTCTCAACTATGGACAGCATTTCGATGCATACCAGCTTCGACTACCATTACCTGCTGCAGTTGCTTCTTTTTATATCGTTTGTTGCTTTGCATAATCCTACATCAGAAATCCGACAGCGCCATCTGTTGTTCGCCAACAGAACTATTATTTTATTATTGCCACTTAAAACCCGGTTTCTTTTCCATCCGTTTGGTGCAAACCGCATCTTTGTATCGTGATTATTTTTGGAATTATTAATTTTTAAAGCTCGTCCTGAATTTTGGATCACCCTGTATATGCATATAAATATATACATATATACAAATACATATATATATATATATATATATATATATATATATATATATATATATATATATAACGTATTAACAAGGTTATACACAGTGAGAAGAGCTGCTACATATGTATATATAGCAGCCATATATATATATAATGGGCCATTGCAGAAAAGCCAAAATTGTGCCAATGTGGTCAGCACCCCTGATGAAGCTGGCCATATTGGTACTTTATTCCATTTATATCTATCTTTCTTTGAAATTTCTTTCAAGTATTTTCAATGTAATTCTTTTCAATGTATTATTTCCATTTAATATTTCAATATATTGTTTTCCATTTAAAAGTCTACATTTAGCATTTAATTTTTTCAATGTACTATTCTCCATTTGGCATTTTTCATTGTATTTTGTTTCATTATATTCATTTATATATATATATATATATAGCAACTCTTCTCACTGTGTATAACCTTGTTAATACGTTTCATTTATCAGGGAAGAAAAATTAGCTGTTGATACAATCTGAAGTTACTTTACACCTGATATACTCTTCTTCTTTGTTATCGGTTTCCGATATACTATTTTTACGGTGTTAGCTAGGATTTTCCGTCGCAATTTTTCCACTGCAGTTACAAAACTTGTGTTATTGGAGTTACAGTTATAGATAAATTGCCACTTTTCAAAAAATGTACCATACCTCAGTGCATAATATTTTAATAATATGCTTGTATTTATTTAATGTAAAATGTATAATTTTCGCGAGTTTTTTCTTTTGTAATGCTTAAAATGGGAAAAAATTACCAAGAAAATATAAATCTGTATGTGTCAAATTATTGTATATGCAATAAATAAGAATTAAACAGTCATATTTATTGATGTGTAGAAATATTTCTTAAATATTAGAGCAGAATATAAATGCATTTAAATATTTTTAATATACAGCTCAAAATATTTAAAGGGTGTTTTAAACCTTATGAAACAAGAGTATAAGTATTTTTTTTTTGCACAAAATGGAAGAGGAAATTGAAAAAAGTAAATTTTTCTCCTTTTAAACTTTGCTGTATGAAAATTTAGATTTTGACGTAGAAAACGACGTTGTAGCGATGGCGAATGACACGTAAAACAACACCTAATATATTTAGATAAGATATATAATCAAAACTAAAATCAAAATTATTTTTTATACTAGCGAAATAAATTTTGGAAAAATAAAATGTGCAATAGTTATTGCAGATTTTAGCTAAATGAATGGAATATATATATATATATATATATATATATATATATATATATATATATATATATATATATATATATATATATATATATATATATATATATATATATATATATATATGTATATATATATATATATATATGTATGTACATATATATATGTACATATATATATATGTATATATATATATATATATATATATATATGTATATATATATATATATATATATATATATATATATATATATATATATATATATATATATATATATATGTATACATATATATGTATATATACACTACTGGCCATTAAAATTGCTTCACCAAGAAGGAATGAAAATAACAGAACAATATTTATTGGACGCATACATTATAGTAGAAATAACAAGTGATTAAAATTACAGGAAATTAGAATGTATAGATCTTGAGAAATCAGTACCCAGAGCAGCCACCTCTGTCTGCAATAACAGCATTTATCCGCCTAGGCATGGAGTCAAACAGAGATTGTATGGCATGTACGGGGATCTCAGTCCATGCAGCTTCAACACTATGCCACAGTTCATCGACAGTAGTGGATGGTGAGTGATGGCGTGCCAATCGCTCGGCATCCATTGACCACACGTTCTGAATTGATAACAGAACAGGAGAACGTGCTGGCCAGGGTAAGCGTCGAACCTGTTCTGTATCAAGAAATTTCAGAACAGTACGGGCAACAAGCGGTCGTGCATTATCCTGTTGAAACAACAAATTTGGGAGGCCTCGAAGATAGGGCAGAGTCACGGGCCTTAACACATCGGAAATGTAACGGTTGCTGTTCAAAGTGCCAGTATATGAACAATAGGTGATCGAGACGTATATCCAAAGGGACCCCATACCATCACTCCATCATATAGGCCAGTATGGAGATGTCCAATGCAAGCTGGCAATTCGTGTTCTCCACGATACCTCCAAACACGGATGCGGCCATCATGGTCCTGTATACAGAACCGAGATTCATCTGTGAAGATGACGTGATGCCATTCCCGCGTCCAGGTTCGTCGACGATCACACCATTGATGGTGCTCCTGTTTGTCGCGCAGCATCAATGGTAGCCGAATCCATGGTTGCCGTGCAGACAATCCATGCTGCGGCATACGTCGTCGAACTGTTTGGGAAGAAACTTGTTGCCTTGCAAATGACTCCATTTCTCGACTCATGGTTCGTGACGTGGCTGTGCGATCCCTTGTGACCATGCGGATAAGATGTCTGTCTTCTCTGCTTTTAGTGATGGGGGTTGCTGAGATCCTGCATGACGTTCCGCATGATTGTCCTGAACCCATCGATTCCATATTCTGCTAAGAGTCATGGGGTCTCGAACGACGCGAGCAGCAATATTGCGGTACGATAAACCGCAATCCCGGTAGGCTATAATCCTTCCTCGATCAAAGTCAGACACGTGCTGATAGGCATTTATTCTTCTTACACGAGGCATTACAACAACTTTATTTGCTTAAAACAACGTTGAAACGGAAATTGAATATGAGAAAATTGCTGTCAAATTTCTGGTTTTATACACATTATAGTTAGCGCTACTGTCGCCTGCTTTGCATGAATGCGCTGAAAATCTAACCATTTGCATATCATAGCAAGTTCTACCTGTCATGCAAATTGCACGTGTGTGGTGTGCCGCTTTCCTGGTGTAGCAATTTGAATGGCCAGTAGTGTATATATATGTATATATATATATTTATATACATATATGTATATATATATATGTACAGGTAACCCTCCTATAACACTGTTTCGTTGTAACACGATTCGTAAATTGCGGGAAAATTCCTACAACACTTCATCCTATAACACGGTTTTGTTCCAATGTTAGAGGATCTACTAATATAATACCTTTAAAACGTATTATATAAGAAGATCCTTACAGTGGATTTTAGACGCAACCGATTTGGAATCAATTAGCGTAATGGAAGCTTGGAAGAAATTTTCAATCAAGCACTGTATCGAAATCATATTTTTGTCGCTGAAAGAAGTAAAAACATCAACTTTAAATGCGTGTTGGAAGAAGATATGGCCCTCTTCAGTTGAAACAGAAAACATGCGTGAAACATCAGAAAACGAAATTGGTGCCATATTAAAAGTTGCTAAATCAATCGGAGGCAAAGGTTTTGTGGATATGGCTACTGAAGACATTCAAGAATTATTAGTGGAAGGAGAAGTTGACGAAGCGGATTTGATGGAAATGGCATCCCGGGATGCAAATCAAATAGATTTTGAGGACGCTAGCTCTGATGATTGTGCAGTTAAGTATTTAACATTAAAAGAATTACAAGAAGGCCTATGCTTAGCGGAAAATCTCGAGTCATTTTTCTTGAAAACAGACCCTTCCACGGAAAGAAGTCGAAAATTCAAAAGGGAGCTGCAAAACTGTTTAACTCCATACCGCGAAATTTACAATGACCTAGTAAGAACTAGTCAGCAAAGTTCGATTACAGATTTTTTTAAGAGGGGAAAACGTACAAAAACTTTAAATAGAGAAAAAAGTTCTGAAAGTGAAGTCGATATCGTTCCACCCAAAAAACGTTCTCGGTTAATTGTACTGAGCAGTGACGACGAATAAATTCATTAAATTAGGGTTGCGTTAGATTCAAATATTTTTTCTTACTTTGTGTTGGATATACATTTATTATTTAATAAAAATTAAGTTGTTAATTTAATAAAAATTAATGTCGAATTAAAAAAATGTTTTTAATAAGTTTTTGGAACGTAACCCCCTTTTTGTACTAGTTCTGGGTCTCATACAACACGATTTCACACAACACCACATTTTCTAGGAACCTAACTACCGTGTTATAGGAGGGTTACCTGTATACATACATATATATATATATATATATATATATATATATATATATATATATATATATATATATATATATATATATATATATATAATGCCGTGGTGACAAAAAGTTCTTTTTTACTGTTTACCAAAGATTGCATTCCGAGTTTCCCACTCAAGGTTTCAAAATTTATAAATTTTTATCTAGTCACGGAAAATTTGCAAGCTACTTGTTTCTTTTCTATCTAAGATTAAATAACTTATGTGAATGTTCAAAAAAAAGTACTTCAAGATGTAGAACATGGGATTCTCTCATGCCCTACCTTGGATCGCCCAAGATTATATTTAGAGTATGAATTGAAAAGGCTTGGCGTTACTTGGTCCGTGAACTTATCTATTTTTGTGATGTCCAAATTTCTGTTTTCTGCATTTATTCGCTTTATTTATACTTGTAACATTTAATGTTCTGATAACTTACTTTTGTAAGCCCCGTGTTGTATATCTGTTGTGCACGGCGAGATTGTATATGATATTAAAATAAAAATGAAAATTATTGCATTTAAAAATTACTGCATTAAAATTATTTCTTCTACAATTTGATTTCTTGACACAGATTTTTTAAGAAATTATCTTTAAGATATTTAAAATAAAATGGAAACATCTCAAATAGTTTTTTCTTATAAACTTTTATGCAATTATTTCTTCTGAGTCATTTCAACATTTTGTCGGTTTTCTACTAAAAGCATAGGTTTCAAAGTAATATAAGAATTAAAAATATATCAAAAAATTTTCTTCATTCATGCTTCAGTAGTTTTCATTTTTTAACATGATTCCTATTTATGTACATTTCCAGTTCAGTTACGTAATCACTATAAAAATAATTTCTAGTAGTAAGAAAATTATCACTAACAGCTAATTGAGTAGTCTAAAAGTTTTGCAAATTAGACCCAATAAAAACGACTCACTAAAAGTATCAAGATACTTTCTGGAAATAATGAACGAAAAAATAAATTTTACTTTATCACTATGGGAAAATGAAGTACAGACATTCTTTTAATAGAAAGAACATTTTACTACATGTAAAATGAAATGCTTTATGATTTTAAAATTTTTATAGTACTACTTTACTTACTTAAAATATCTAAAACTGATATATAATAAAAAACATTATATATTTAAATTAAAAAATAATAATTCGTCAAATTCAGAAAATACCTTATAGAAAGAGTTTTACTAGTAACATTATATATTATGTAGAATCGAATCTGAAATACATAAATACTGAAATCTCTTAAATAAATGCCCGAGATTAAAGAGTGAGTAAAAAAAGCATTTGTACACCTACATTTTTGTTAAAGATTTATAAGAAAATGCATTAATAAATGAAAAAATTGGCATTTTTAAAATTAAATAAGCTTATTCATTTAAATTAATTACAAAAATACAATAATATTAATACAAAACATTTTTTGCGACAATATTAAAATATCTTATGTCAAAAAAGTATTTGCACACACTCAACTCAACTTTAGCAAATTTGCATTTTCATTCTAATTATTTAACAGTCATCCCGCAGTAAATAACATACGTAAGACGAATATAAAAGGAGATATTATCGAAACTTTATCAGTTACTGAAAATAATTCTGTCTGGAATTTGGCGAAACAACTTAAAAATAAAAATCATTTAAACTCTCACATTATTGTACCAAATGGACCTGTGTACTCTATCAATGAAAAGCTGAATATTTTTGCAAATTCTCTTTACAAACAATTCCAACCAAATCAAAATATTAATACTAGCTTCACCTTTACTATAGAACAAACTGTAACTCATTTTTATAAGCAATACTCCCTTATATACCAGTATCGAACCGACGAAACTCTGTGAAATAACTCAAATTATCAAGAAAATCAAAATTAAAAAAGCGCCAGGTGCTGATAACATCACCAATAACATGATTAAAAAACTTCCATTGGACTATAGTCAAGAAATTAGTCAACATTTACAACATCTGCCTTAAATTTTCAATCTTCCCATCTATTTGGATAACTGCAACCATAATCCTCTTCCCTAAACCTGGTAAAGACCCCAGAAAACCTGAGAACTATCGACCTATTAGTTTACTTCCTACTTTAGGAAAAATATATGAAAAAATAATTCTTAATAGAAGGATTGAATACATAAAATTACTTCCTACTCAACAGTACGGATTTAGAAAAGACCTCTCCACTGTTAAACAACTCGTCAGAATAACCGAAATAATTGGAAATAATATGCATAAAAAACTCTATACAGCCATGAACTATGATAGACGTATCTAAAGCCTTCGATAGAGTTTGGCATGATGGTCTCATCTTCAAACTTATCAAACTTAATTTAAACTCAGATATCATTCATCTAATTCACAATTGTATTAAAAATCGCTATTTCCAAGTCAAGCAAAATGATGTCACCTCACTGACTCTTAACATTAATGCAGGCGTTCCCCAAGGCAGTATTCTTGGACCTATTCTATATCTATTTTTAAATTATGACTTCTCAATTTCTACTAATAACACAATAAACATCGCATTCTACGCAGACGACACTGCTATCCTAGCAGAATCAGCAAATCCTCATCATGCTCTCAAGAAAATACAAAACGAACTATTTAAAATCGAAAAATGGTGTCAAGACTGGCGTGTTGTCATAAATGCAGATAAATCTCGAACTATATATAATATTCTTAAGAAAGAAAAGAGTTAAAATGAAACATAAAATTACAAATAAATTAATATTGTTTGATAAAAACTATTCTTCAGGTTAAAGAAGCTAAGTACCTTGGCCTCACTCTCACATCTAGATTCACTTGGACCAAACACATTAATTAATGTCATCAAAAAAGCATATGCTGCTTTCAAATGCTTAAAAAATCTTATTGGCAAGAAATCAAAACTTAATAGAAAACTGAAAAGACTATTATACATTTCTATGATTCGCCCCATTGTCACTTACGCTTCCCCTGTTTGGAATAACATTGGCAAAAATGAAAGAAGAAAACTTCGAAATTTTCAAAATAAAATTTTAAGAATTATAGCAGGTGTTCCCTACTATGTGAGAAACAAAAATATTGAAAAAGACCTCAAAATTGAAGACATTTTAGTGCATATTCGTAAATTAAATAAGAATTTCTATGAAAAAGCTAAACTCTGCAATACTGCAAATTTCAATGAGATTTTTAATTATAAATATATTCCTGAACTTAGCAAATATAGACCTATTGCTACTCAATTTTTTCTAAGTGAAAATGAATTTTTATAAGTGTTTACAGCTATTTTGTATATAGTGTACATATTCTACATTTTCATCTTGTATTTCTCCTATATTTTGTATATTTTCAACTTTAACACTTGCAAGTATTTTTTCTTAGAATTTCTACTGAAATTTGTTCAAGCTCCGACCACTAGGACAGCTTCATGCTGATTGGATATTAGGATTCCATTGCATTCCTTACTCCGCTGTACATTTCAGCGCTTCTCCGTTAATAATGTCAAGTTTCTCCATTCGGAACTATTTCAGATGAAAGAGTAAAAGCCTGCTTCGCAGGCTGACACTCTGGAATAACCACAGATCCAAGATCCTTTATCAGTTGGTTGTCAATTTCAAATTTTAATGGCACTTACGAAATCTGAATTGCCGATTTCGTTGCAAGAAAAAATTGTTTCGCTACGTGAAAATGGCTTAAATTATCGAGGAGTAGGTAAAAAGTAAATGTTTGCTTCTCTACTGTTCGGTATGTTATAAAACATCATAAAGAAAGAGGATCTGCATCAAATAACTTGCGCTCTGGACGCCCAAAGTAGTTTCACTGCGAATGAAGCGAATATCATAAGAGAAGCATCGAAAAATCCATTTGTTAGTGCAATTACATTAGCCATTGATGTCGCTTCAACATCTGGAGTTCAAACCTGTGTCCAAATGTTCGAAATGTCCTTCACGATGCACAAATTTATGGGAGATCTCCAAGGAAAAAAAACCTCTCCTAATTGAACGAAATAGACTGAAGAGACTTGAATTCGCTAAGGAATATATCAATAAGCCAATTGATTACTGGAAAAATGTCATTTTCTCCGACGAAAGTAAGTTTAATATCTTAAAATCAAATGGCAGGAAATTAGTTTGGTGAAAACCTTGTACTGGTTTTCTTACCAAAAATGTGTTACCTACAGTTAAACATGGAGGAGGTTCTGTTATGATTTGGAGTTGCAAAGCTAGCAAAGAAATTAGTAATTTATGTTTCATTGATGGGAATAGGACAGCTCGAACCTATATTCATGTGTTATGAGATAACTTGCCACAAAGTACAATAAAATTGGGTATCAGTAATTGGTATTTTCAGCAAGACAATGATTCCAAGCACACTACTGGTATAACACGCATGTGATTGTTTTATCATGTATCCAGAAAACTAGCCACTCCACTACAATCACCAGACTTAAATCCTTTGGAAAATTTGTCGAATTCATCGGATTTAAAAATAAGAAAAAGGAAGATTTAAGAAAAAAATTGCCCTTAAACAAGCCCTAATTAAAGAGTGGTCGAATACTGACCCTACTATTACAGAAAATGTAATTAAATCAATGCCAGCAAGAGTACAAGCAGTAATAGATGCTAAAGGAATGCATACCAAATATTAGTTATTTGAAATTTTCTTATATATTTTATTTCTTTTGTATTCATGCAAGTGTGCAAGTACTTTTTGACACGAGTTATTGTAATTTTATTACAAAAAAGCATTGTTATTATTGTAATTTTTCTATTTGTTTTGGATGATCAAACTTATTTTGATTTGGCTTTACCAATTTTTTTTATTTCTTAAGGCTTCTTTTTATGAATTGCCAACAAGAATGTAGGTGTGCAAATACTTTTTTTACCCACTGTATATTTGGATTTGTTTTGATAGAAATTAGAAAAACTTCTCACTTAAAAAAAATTAAAACTTTTCTTAAAAAATATTTTAATTTGATTTCTATTAAATAAATATTTTCTCACATCAAATTCAATATTTTTAGTTTAAAAAAAAACTAGATTAAAATAGATTTAGAAGTTTCCTTCGAAAAACGAAAATAGATGAATTCAAGGAAAAAATCGTATTTTAAATCAAAATGAAATAAGAGCTCTTTCAAATCTTTTGAAATATGTTTTTGAAAAGTTTAACATAATATCTCATGAACTGGGTTTATTTTGAAAAGGCATTTTTATCAATACAAAAACTTGTTATTTTATTTTAGTTTAAAATAACTTATTTAATAAAGATTGCCTTTTAAATTTAATTCTTAATACTTTTGAATTACCGATATAATCCGAAGTGTAATATCATACTTTTCCAAGAAGGAATGCGGTGTCTCTAATTAAAGGACCAGTAAGCACTCATGTACATCTCTATAGAATGAGAGTGGTGGATTCTCTAAACTGTGTGACTTGTACCGTACCTACTCAGTATACTTGTACTGTACTTTCTCAGTATGAGGACACTGTCAATACATACTGGAGAGGCCATGAACTAATGACAAAAGCGTTGTTTGACATTTCTAAAATAAATAAATAAATACAAAAAATCATACTAACATATATATTTAAATTTATTCAAAATGTATATTATTTTAAATTTTGATAAAATTTGTCCATTTTTTTAATCTCTATTTAATTATAAGTAAATTGAAAACAATAATAAAGGAACAATTGGAAACATTAATTAAAGGAATATTTCATAAATGAATTCATTTTAATCTTCTAAAGATTAAAAAGTCAAATATTTTAAATCCATCCTATTTCTTAATTAACATTTTTTAAATATAAGTGAATAAATAGTTCCATTTAAAATATTCAAAGTAAACTTTGATATGATTTCTCTGGGTTTTATCTATTGTTCATATTCTTTTCTTCTAGAACGTCTTTAAGTGATTTTTCTTGCAAAATATAATTTCTATATATATATATATATATATATATATATATATTATAAATTATACTTTGAATTCAGAATTTATGTAACTCATTTTGTAGCAAACCTAGACTATCGCAGGGATGGCGCCAAGGCCCATCGTTTTATTTCTAGACTTAATAACGCCAAACAGCCAAGTAAAGTGACCCCAATTTCCAATGGTAATAACTTTGTTACCTGCAAAACAGAAATTGCCGACCTTTTTTGTAGGAGATTCTCGTCCTGCTCCTCTACTTTCCCTCACCGTAGAGGAAACACTGTCCCTAGTGCGGTCCTGCCCGAATTTGACAGTGCTGTCTTGGATGACGATTTCAGTGAAGCTGAGCTGAGACTGGCTATCGCATCTTTAAAGACAAAGAAGGCCTGCGGCCCTGATAATATTTTCTCAGAGTTCATCATCCACCTCGGGGGCAGGGCTCTGTTCGTGCTTCTCGAGGCTATTAATCAAACATGGCATCAAGGTACCCCTGCCGTGTGGAGGAAGGCGGAGGTCATTCCTATTTTGAAGAAGGGTAAGGATCCTTGTTTGACTGAGAGATACAGACCTATAAGCCTGACATGTGTCTTATGTAAAGTTATGGAAGGTATGGTCAACAATCGTCTTCAGTTGTTTTTGGATCGATACCAAGTGATTAGACATGAGCAGGCTGGCTTTCGTAAGCACATGTCTACCACAGATCAGATTATGAAACTAACCCAGTTTGTAAAAGATGGTTTTCATCGAAAGATGTCTACGCTTGCCTGCTTTATCGATTTTAAGGGAGCCTATGATACTGTGAGTCGGAAGATATTGCTAAACAATTTGGTTAATCTTAACATCCATGGCAACATTCTGAAATGGCTTACGAGTTTCTTGTCTCAGAGGTTCATTAGAATTCGATATCATGACACTTCATCAGGCTTTCGTCAGCAAAAGAGAGGCCTCCCCAGGGAGCAGTTCTAAGCTGTGTCCTATTTAACATCAGGATCAATGACCTAATTAGTAAACTGAAATTGCCTGGAATGGAGGTTTTGTGTTATGCTAATGATCTCGTTATGTGGTCAACGAGCAGCGACATCCAATCTACAGAAGATTGTCTTAATAATGCGTTAAAGCACCTTAATGCATGGTGTCTGGAGAATGATATGGTTGTAAATGAAGAAAAAACAACCGCACAACTTTTTACTTTGTCTACAAAACAACATTCTGTGAATCTTGTGTACAACACACTTCCTCTAAAAATTACACAAGCTACTAACTACCTTGGTGTGACCATGGATAAAAGGCTTAGCTGGGCTCCACATATCGATAATATTCAAAAGAAAGCTACTGATAGACTTCAAATCCTGAGACGTCTTACGGGCACCACTTGGGGGCCAATCAAGACGTCCTTGCCACTACTTATAAATCATACATTCGCCCTGTTCTTGAATATAGCTGTGAAGCGCTGTCTACAGCTAGCGAAACTACTAGACAGAAACTTAACGTCGTCCAAAATAATGCCCTTCGAATTGTCTGCGGTGCTGCTGTTTCCACTCCCATCACTGCTCTTGAGAGCCAAACGCAAATTGAGCCCCTTGAAGCTCGTCGTGACAAAGTCCTTCTGAGATTCTTTGAGAGATCTCGCCGTGTCGGTGATGGTTTTTGGGAGACTTACAAAACTGCTAAATTGCGTTTAGTGACACAGCTTACCCCTCTGGAAAAATCATTATTGCTTCAGAGAAAGTATAAGGTTTACTCCGGTGAGCGACTCCTTTTTCCCCGGCCAACGCTTGTGAAGGATATACCCAACATCCCTGTTTGCTTAAACCTCCCTGGCATAAAGGATCGCAAAGAGGATGTCTTACCACAGATCTTAAAAGCCGCCACACTGGATATGCTTGTATCTATATATCCAATGGCAGAATGGTACCATATATACACAGACGGCTCGGCAATGGACGAGAATTGTGGTGCTGGCTTTTATTCATCTCTTGCTGAGGGTTCTTTTCCGGTCGGCAAACATATGACAAACTTTGACGGGGAGGTAGCTGCTATTTGTGAGGCTGCCAGACGATTAATGCAACTGCCGGGCCTTAAAAAGGTGGTTTTCCTTTCTGACTCAACAGCAGCTCTTCAGGCCATAACTTCATTGTTCCCACATGATGCCCTTGTTATGGCCTGCCGGGAAATCCTTTCGCAACTGCAAGAAAGAACTGAAATCTGTTTGCAATGGGTGCCAGGGCATTGTGATATTGATGGCAATGAGCGTGCAGATAGGCTTGCCAAATCTGGATGTGACTTGACCCAAGAAGATAGGCCTATAAGCTTTTCTGCTGCACGTAGTACTATTAATCTACGTATTAAAAAATCAATTAGGACAGCCTGGGAGGCAGCTGCTGTTGGCAAAAGATGGGAGACGGTTGTCAGATGCAATACCATCCCCAACAGCCTGCCGCGTGGAGTGGCGGTTGCCACCTTCAGGATGGCAACGGGTCACGACTACCTTCAGAAGCATCTCCACAGGATCGGCCTTGCCGATACTCCCCTCTGCCCCCTGTGTTCTACAGGCGAGGGTACAGCCGAACACCTGGCTTACTGTAATGCTCTGGAACAGGCCGACGATGACTTGCATGGGCGGGCTGGACTCTACTGGGAAGCACGGCGCCAAATGGCCCATCGGCCAAGGGCGGGCGTTGGATGAAGAAGAAGAAGAAGAAGATATTTAGTTCGGAGTACTATATATATATATATATATATATATATATATATATATATATATATATATATATATATATATATATATATATATATATATATATATATATGATATAATATGATATGACATGTCAAAACTGCTAATTCATAGCATTCACTTGTGACTATTCCATAAACGTTTCTAAGCCTCACAACATACATGAATTTCAAGGACTTGTTTTTCCACTCTCTTGAACACATTACTTTCAATGTCTTATATAAAAAGTGGCATGCAATAAAATTGCCCCATTTATTGAGAAATACTGATTTAAAATTGCATTTGAAATATATTATCCATAAGAGGTATTTATGCAAATGCTTCAGTAATTTTGTTTTATTAATTAGAAACTATTGTGATATCTTTCTCATCCACTGCGTACTTACGTTTCATGAGGCTTTTAGGGCAGAAAGGGTATCTCAGAACAGAAAACCCGGGAAACCCCTGCCTAAATTGAAAAATGCATTCACCTTCTCCCATTATTCACCAGCAACTTAGTTCGAAACCAGGATTTTCTTCACCGAAGATCATGGTCCTACCACTAGACAAGATTAGGTAACACTGCATTTCCTCAATTAAAATTTAATAGATATCATTGTGACTCCGCTTTGAGACCAGCCTAAGGATGATGAGCCAGCTTGCCAAGAGTAAGCTGTATTCATCACGTGGAAACTTAGAAAATTACCAATGCCTATAAACCGGGCCTGAAAGAACATTACTTCCTCGTTGATCCTCGCATCGAAGAAGAGCAACATCTAGCACCTGTTTTTCAACAGAGACTCGAAAAAGAAACTAGGTAGCTCCTAAGAGCAGTGTGTTATTAGTTATTAGAACATTTGCCGCTATCTATACAGAGAGAGAGAGAGACCTTCTTAGCCTAGTGGTTAGAGCATCGCCCTTCTATCGGGAAAAGCTGGGTTCGATTACCAAACGACCGATCCCCTCTATCGAGCACATTTGATATAAGTGCTCCTTAATTATGTGGGATCGAGATTCTTGTGGTCGATCGCTGAGCAGTTTCCATGGGTGTAATGGTCTGGAGAAAATTTCCTCCCCCTCCAAATCAAGGTCAAAATTGCTCTAACAATCGTTTTACCATTATAGAAAACTTGAATTATAAAAATAATTTTTTTAAACCGTTATTTGTGGGCATTAAAAAACAACAAAATAGTCTATTCTTGACAGATAAATTTAAAACGAATGCAATATTAAATATTTATTTCTATTTTTTGAAATCTTGAATTTTTGTAATATAAGTATTAATATCGAACATTTTAATAATTTCTTCATTAAAATACTTTTTTCGAAAATTTTAAATGAATTAGTTTAACAAAAACTCACCTGAAATTGTTTTTGATTAGAACTTGGTTACTCATTCAAAAAACAGAACATTTCATGGTGAAATTCAGTAACACTGAAAAATATGGCAAAATTAAACACGTAAATATGAAGATTAGGACAGCATTTAGGGAGTGCATTACTTTTAACTCTATTAACAATTAAAAGTAACATTCAGACTGTTTAACGGGGAAAGAGCAATCATGATAGTCCATGAGATCACGAATATTGTTCAAGACAGTATTCAAAATTCCCTTTTCAAAATATTTAAATAATTCGAGCGTAGTACTTAATTCAGACATCAAAGAAACCTTAGAACTATGTACATATTTACAATATACATATATAAATTCCGCAATATGCGGCTAAGAAAGATTTAACATGTTATTTCCACTCTAAGTGCGGCCACGACATTGCTCTTCCAAACACTTTTCTCTCCCACTCCTTCACTTCCCTTTGATAAAGAGAACAAGTGGAATTGATTATATATATATATATATATATATATATATATATATATATATATATATACATATATATATATATATATATATATATATATATATATATATATATATATATATATATATATATATATATATATATATATATATATATATATATATATATATATATATAAAATCAATTGTTCCAAAGTAATTTCTGTCACATTCTATACACTTCTCCTTATCCGGGACGTAGAAGCGCCACCTAACATCACGACATTCATGCACTGCTAACTGATCTTTCTTACATTTGATGCATCTATATTTAAAAAATTAATTTCTTCTTCGTATGTATATGTTACCATTAAAGTGCATAACTCAATCATTTCATAAAATAACTGGGTAATTCAGGAAATAACTCGACAAGTAATTTAAAATATTGATTAGATTAAAAATATACTTTACTTAGTCATTCTACAAACAAAAGATAGACTGCTAAAGTGAAAGATACACTATTTCAAAGTTATTTTATATAAACTAATTAATCATAAATAGCTAAATTCTCTCGAAAAGTACATTCCATATATATTACGGATGATTAATAGATAAATAATAAGGAAAAGCTGATGATATAATGTATTGTTATTGCCGATATTGGAACAGATGCCGTGTAATGCAGGATGGCAAATTCTGAATTTTTTTGATGATGAAGAAATGTTGCCAAGATGGCGTATTGTGAAGAGTGCGATGACGTAAATACCATGGTTTCTAAAATAGAATTTTCTGCATAAATGTTATGTGTCTGCATATCTATGATGTAATAAGAACTATGTTTCCAGGTACATAAGAAAATCCACCAAAAATCACCAAACTCACAATTTGGCATCCTGGATTATACAGCATTTGTATGCTTATATTATTTACATAAATACACCGTCTAAATTATACGTCTAAAAGCAAGAGCATGAAGCGTACTCAAACACACGTCATTGCAAAGATTCAAAACTGACTAAAGATATATGGAATCTTTTCAAAGTAGTTTAAAATGCCATATTCTACATTTTAATGATCAAGTAATTGCTATTTTATGAAATACCGAGTTAAATCATAAAATTGAATAATTTTATATACTCTAACTGACTTGTCAAGGTATTTCCTGGAATACCTTGTTATTCTAGGAAATAGTGGATTTTACACTTTAAAATATACAAAATTATCAACAAAAAATTATAATAATTTCATGTTCTACACAAGAAACATGAAAAAAATCACAAATTAATTCACCGTAAGAATGCCCTCCAAGTGAAGTCATACCACTGGGGATGACAGGAACAAGTACATTTACTTGGTCTGTACTTTTAAATTACAATAATCAACCCACTTGGTTATCGTAATTGTGGAAAACGAAAGCAAACTCATTTATCCTGTTAAAGAAGGCATCAGTACTATACAGAATTATGTCACGGATTTTGAATTAAATCACGTGCTTCATGAAGCTATTTGCCTATAGCACACGAAGGACGTGATAGAATGTTGAAAGAACTTTCATTTGAATACAAAAACATGAGAAGTTCAATCAACTACAAAAAGGTGAGTGTACAGTTCAAAATCATTATATTGAACTGTACACTCACCTTTGTGGACCTTGTCAGAAAAAGCAGGAAGGGTGTTAAAATGGCTTGTTGTTAAATCCATGAACTTTTCTGAATTTAATTCCCATTACCATGTAAATCTTATTGACTTTCAGTCTCAATCAGATAGAGAATACAAATTTATGATGGCGTCGCATAATCATCTCACAACATTTGTGATTCTCAAATCTCTAACGTCAAAAAGGGCTGGAGAAATAGCCTACAACCTAGAGGACATGTACTTGTTGCTCAAAGTGCCATCTATATTATTGTCCAACAATGATAGGGAATTTACAAATAATGTCGTGACTAGATTAAAGGAGTTTTGATCAGCACTGAAAATCGTCAGTGGGAAGACTTGCCATCCACAAAGCCAGGGTAATGTCGAAAGAAATAATCAAGGCAACAAAAATCCAAAAGATAATATATTAAAAAGAAAAAAGTGTACCTCAACTTTTACATTCATAGGGATCTTTCATAAGCCCTCTACTGATATTCCATGTCCATTCTGAAATGCAATGTATTGTAATGTCTCAGAATCAGCACTAGCGATTTCAAAAGTGTCTGGTACAAATGGTGAGAGACTCGGTGCCAAAAACAGACTAAAGATTCTGCGGTTGTTTTTCTTTTTACTCATTTTGTAAGCTATACAGGCGTGAGATAGATGCTGTTAGCCATTTAGCCACATGTGATGTGACTCGTTTTGTAATTTTGCTTCTTAGTTAATTAAATGTGTTTGTTTTCAAAATTTTGGAGTCATTAAGTTTGCTTCATAACAGCATGCAGCATAATAAAAGCAAATAGTACGTATTTACGCAAATGATGGTACTATCGTACTATTCTAATTTTATCAAATAAGTGTAAAATATAAAAGCAGAAAAAATTTGTTTAAAAAAAAAGAAACCATTCTAAAAATGTTAAAAATATTTTTTTATATAAGAGAAAAATCATTTAGAAAATGTTAGGAAAGGTTCAGCATATTTCTTAAGTTTAGATATTCAGTGAAAAGTATTTTGAAAATGTTTCTTGCTCTTTGAAATCCAAAAATAAGTCAAAAAACATAGAAACAATGCCAAGAGTGACCATAATGAGAAAATACCACTGTATTCCGAATTAAGCAGATCAGGAATGTAATTTGGTTTTCGTAAATACCTAAGAAAATCTAACAGAATGATATATTGCTATTTTAGCACATTTGTGCCAAAGAAATATTGTGATTTATCAGATATTCCCTATGCAATTTTGGGTCGATAATCCAACTATGGCAAGTAAAAATGTTGTCTCTCGGTTATGTTTGATGAGCATTATTTGATACAAGAAATTCCTAAATGGTTATTAGAAACTGACTTATATAATACATTTTAACAAATTCAACAAATATTAAGAGTAGAATAAAGATATAAATTTCCGATTTATTTACGATTCTGTTGTATTTCATGTGGGTGTGTTTGTGTTACCGTTAAAGTGTGAAATTCATTATTGCATAGAATAACTAAATATTTCATTAAATAAAGTCAGTTACAGGGTGTAAAATTATTGAATTCTACGATTTAACTAGGTATTATCTAGAATAAAAATTGCTTAATCGTTAAAGTATGAAATAAGGTTCTCAAAATTTCTTTGATACAGTTATAGATGCTTTTTTTAACCGTTTAGAACATAGGTACCCAAAGTGGTCCAGGTGGACCCCCAGGGGTCCATAGGAGAAAACACAGGGGTCCACATAGAAGTGAAAAGAAAACAGGGGTTCAAAAGTTTTAAATGGGGGTCCACGAAACATTTTCTGGTTTTCATAATAAAGAACAAACATTTTGGCTTGGATTTACCTATCAACGTAGGCAGGTAGCATCCTTCATTAGGTAGGTACTCAAAAATATTCGAGATTCAGTTCAAACACAGAATGGAATAGAATAATAGATGATAGTACAAGTGTACACCACATGTCGAGATTTGCAAAGTGCCGCCCCTGCACCATCTCATTAAAAATATGACTATTTTTTGTTGTTGATTTACATTTCAGAGTTCATTGTTAATTTTCTATCAACCTTACCTATCAACGTAGGCAGGTAGCATCCTTCATTAGGTAGGTACTCAAAAATATTCGAGATTCAGTTCAAACACAGAATGGAATAGAATAATAGATGATAGTACAAGTGTACACCACATGACGAGATTTGCAAAGTGCCGCCCCTGCACCATCTCATTAAAAATATGACTATTTTTTGTTGTTGATTTACATTTCAGAGTTCATTGTTACTTTTCTATCAACCTTACCTATCAACGTAGGCAGGTAGCATCCTTCATTAGGTAGGTACTCAAAAATATTCGAGATTCAGTTCAAACACAGAATGGAATAGAATAATAGATGATAGTACAAGTGTACACCACATGTCGAGATTTGCAAAGTGCCGCCCCTGCACCATCTCATTAAAAATATGACTATTTTTTGTTGTTGATTTACATTTCAGAGTTCATTGTTAATTTTCTATCAACCTTACCTATCAACGTAGGCAGGTAGCATCCTTCATTAGGTAGGTACTCAAAAATATTCGAGATTCAGTTCAAACACAGAATGGAATAGAATAATAGATGATTGTACAAGTGTACACTACATGTCGAGATTTGCAAAGTGCCGCCCCTGCACCATATCATTAAAAATATGACTATTTTTTGTTGTTGATTTACATTTCAGAGTTCATTGTTAATTTTTTGTCAATTGTTGATTGTTTGTAATAATAAATGTTATAATTAAATAGAACACAAGAAAATGTGCTACTTTTTTCCTTCTTAACACCCCCAATTTAGGGTGATATTTTTTATTAGTTTAGGGAATACAGTAGAAATGCAGCAGCAGGGGGTCTACCGAAAATAGTAACTTTGAAAATGGTCCACGAGAAACAAATTTTGGGAACCCATGGTTTAAAACTACTTTGCAATGATATCTGTGTGTGTTCGCTTTATTCCATTGCTTTTAGACGAATTGATGTCAGTGTTTTACATTTTTCATTACAGTAGAACTCTAATTATCCAAATGAATTGGGATCGCAGCCCATTTGGATGGTCAAAAAATTCGAATAATTGAATTTTTTCAAAAAAAGTGTCTACATTAATTAATTATTGTAGGTTGAAAATTGGAGAAAAAACTACATACTTTTAAGGAAAAGGAAATTATAATCATTAAAATGTAATACTTTAACATTTTACGATACTTACAAGTGTTGTACATGAATTCAGTATGTATGTATAGTGCTGCTTGGGGCCTGAGCAGCTACCCGGCGCGTCGGCAGGTGGTAGATCGCCGAACGTCCTGTAGGAATGACAGGATAGCCTTGAATACAGAAACAGACGCAGCGAACAAGCTCCCGTAAACCCTGGTGTTATGCGACCCGTGCCTAGGGCTATTTGGCACCGCGGTAATGGTGTCTTAACGGAGCCTCTAGTTGCCTGGCGAACTTCTAGAGCTTTTTTGCATTGCCCAGTAACTCAGGGAATGCTGGGAGGACTGTTATATTACCTGAGCTTATTAATTGTTATCTTGTGGCTGAAAAGAGACAAGAAATAACAAATCTTTCTGTATTTGCAGGTGAAGCCTCTGAAGTAGACCTTGCTGAAAAAGACAAGGGAGCTCAGAGGCAATCTAGTGAAGGGGCAGCAATGAATCCTTCACCGGAGGTAGAAGTGACCTCCAAGCCATATTCTTCTGGTGAAAGTCAGGAAGCTATCGCTAGCATGACTGACTCTCTGACCAGAATCATCTAGGGATCATCAGCGAGGATTGTCTCTGAAATTCTATGATGCTCTAGACAGAAGGCACGTTTAATCGTAGGCTTCATAATTGCGCACTATTATTTCAGGAAACACCTCCATAAAATGGGACTGTTTCAGCAAGACCCTATCTGCAGGAAATGTCATGCCAGAGGAAACGGCCAAGCATATAATTTACTAATGCGAGGCCCTTACCCTCCCTAGATTAACTTCTTAAGGCATCATCCATACTAGAGAGTTACACCTAGACTCCATTAAAGGACTCGGACTTTATTAATAAAGTTGGTGACCCGACCCACTGGAACTAGGAAACATTGGGTTTGGAGTTAACAGTACAAAATGCTGATAAAAGCAGAGGTGCCCAATGACATACGAACCCAACTCTAAGAAGAAAAAGAATGTATAGTGCTGTAAATGAAATCAATTGTGCTTGCTGAACATGTCGTTAGGAGTAAGTTGTTTCAATGTCTTTATTTGTTTTCGGAGAGCCAAGTCACGTATCCGCTCGACAATGAAAATTTGTATGTGTTCACACTCGGGCTGATTCTTAAACCAGGCAAATATTTCTAATCTTAATTAGGATAATCTTAATGTCCAAGTGGAAGCATTCACTAGTCAAATGCTTCCACTTGGACATTAAGATTATCCTTTTAATCGACCTTTAAAATAAGTATATTATTATTTGAAATTTGAAAAATCTAGTGTATCACTCATAATCCATTCTTCTTTATTATCTGCACTAACTTCTGAACATCCAAAAATTTTCTAAAGAATCTTTTTGAATTCTCTCTCATACTCATCTTCCCCCCTTTTTTTAGATTTTCTTTCCTTGCGATTTTTCTTTTTTCTAATTTTTCTTTTCTTTTTCAGTCAAATTTATTTTTCTGAAATTCTGAAAGCGATTCGGATAAACGGAGTTCTGATAATTAGAGATCTGTATTAACAAATACTTTCGCAATTCGTTCTCAAGCAATGACTTCTGCATGAATCGTATAAATAAGAAAGATTTAATGCAATATAAAGACAGGAATCATTAAACACAAGGCTTCTCTTACTCGTGAAGAATTAATTTTGGCAGCAAACGTGTTAAAACAGTGCAGAAAAATTTAGAACTAGACTGAAGCATTATGATTGAAGATTGTAATAAAGTATTAAATTTTGATCTGCTATATACATTAATTGATTTGTCTAGTTAGTTCAGAAAATACCTAACACTTTTACGGTATCACACGCGCAGTCCCTATTCACATTAATGTGACCACCTGTCTAAGACAGAATATTCAACTTCTGCTGAGCGGACTGCTACCAGGCGTACAGGAAGAGAGTCACTTAGATTCCTGAAGATGTTCACTGGGATGTTAATCCTTGTCGACTCCGGTGCCGTGGGTAGTTGTGCTATATTACATGGGTGAAGATCCATACCGATCGAAATGGTAAACACTAAACTCCCGGTGACTAACCCTCTAAGGGTTTTACCAGTTTGGATAGAGCTCATTGGATAAGTTTATTGAGAACTACACAAAAATATACATCAACAGTATAAGAAATAGAATACAACTGATGAGCTGTTACAAAGCAATATATACATTGACAATTTCTGGATTACTTTATGGCTAGAAACTAAGCAATCAGTATTATTATTAGTTCTTAAGTAAACAGAGTTTAATACAATGTGTACATTATTTATGTTTCATGGTATAGAATAATAGTTGAAGTGAAAAGCTTACGCTAAGTCTTCCAGAGAAAGTTCATGGGTGAACTCATCTTCCTCAGAAGTGGTGTCTGTAATAAATACTTCTTTTTTACCTAGTAAAAAGTTAATTAGATTTACTACCTTTGACTTTGCAGCCTCGTTGGTTGTGAGATTCTTGAACCAGATGTTTCTGAGGTTTTCGCTGAGGAAGGTAAAGTTCGACAAGCTGGTGATTGAACAGGCTTTTGTGTAATGGATAAACGTGCCTTCTTATCTGCAGGCACAGTGATCACTTGGGAGTAGACCGGTTCTGTGAAGATAAATTAAGAATGGTCCTTGCCCCTTTATTAAGATAGTTATCTGACATGTCCAGTATTGTTGTTTCAAGTTCACTTTCGGCAGGATGGCATAGATGAATTTATATGTGTCTTGTTTGTCCTACATGGTCTGCCAGCTTCAAAGCGTTGCCTCTCAATGTATCCTTTTAAAGTGGGAGCGCTGTAGTAGGAGGTTAATAATTGACTCGTCTGAACTGGCTGCAGCTTTAGCTAGGCTGTTTGTCAATTCATTACCTAAGAATCCAACATGCATTTTCCCCCAGCTGGTGGACATGATATGAGTGGTTGAGTTCTGCTTGGATTTCCCTAGCTAATGGGCTCTCCACTTTCGAGTTGAAAAGCGCATGCAGGCTAGCTTCACTGTCAGAACATATCCAGTATTTCCTGTTCCGGTGCCAAGCACAGCTAATGGCAAACAGATCTGCTTGCAAAACAGAGCAGTGGGTATTCAGCTTGTAGCTGGCACTGTGGAGCAATTTATACCCCTGTGTAGCGTCATACGTTGATCCCAAAATCAATTTAGTTTGGATCCATTTGTGAAAAATGGCAGTCTTGCTTATTCTCAGAAGGATCAAATTCCAAGTTGGGATTGACTACTTCCTCTACTCTAATGTCCCTTGAGTGGATCGTCGAAGTAGCCACTCTTATTTCCATAATCTCACTACTGGTTGCTTTTGCATCAAATTTCGTGAGCTCCTCAGTTTTTATGGTAAGGTGTATAGGTGGGATGCCAGCGATGACCTGTAGAGTTTTTGTTGACGTAGTTTTTAAAGTTCTTGTATTGTTATTTAGGAACTTCCTCTGGATTTTATTAAGAAGTAGTTGGTTCATTACTCTGAGATTCAAGGTTGCACCATGGACTATGATTCTTTCTACCCCCATCTTGTAGAGAATTATTCTTTATTGTTGTATTAATATCCACTTACGCATTGCAGATAGGGAGTCCCTGCAATGCGGAATAGTTTATAGTGGACTAGAGCGACCTTGCCTCGTTGGTACACTGTCAACTGTATCATATCTCGTATTGTCTTGTTAGTAGATGCCATCATCCTGAAGAAAAACAATGCACGTATATGGGTGGACATGGTCCGTAAGGATAGGTATATATATGCATTGATTAAACATGCCTTCCATAATGATGAGTGAACCCAGAGAATGCCAGGTAAACGTTCCCAATACCACAATCCTCCCGCCTCTAGCCTGGACCATTCTAGCAATGATTGCAGGGTGTTTGTGTTCAGAGGTTTCACGTCGTATACGCAAACATCCAACTGTCTGATGAATCATAAGAAGCGATTCATTGTAATACGGTATTTGTCATCAATTAGAGATAAATATATAAAATCTTCAGGAATTTTAAGGAAATAAATGAGCTCCAGTGGCTCAGTAGCTTCACGCCGCTTCCCGTAAGCTCAGCAAAGTGAAGCATCATTTGCCGCGGTTGGTGGTTGGGAGGGTGACCACGGTGTACTCTCCTTCACTGGGTTGCTGGAACTCCGTGGGTTGGGGACGTGTCCACTTTAATATGTGACGTCCAAATTCCTTCCGCTGTTATGGCGTGGATGTGGAGAGGAGGGTGCCAGCTCAGGTGTGGCCTCATCACCTGACCGTGGTTCAAAATGACTAGGCACCTTACAAAGAGCAAAAGTCGTACTTTCACATTCGTGGTGCTCTGATCCAAACGAAAGACGCTCTCTATTGACTTAATTCGCACTGCCAAAGGCATAGCGAGCTTTCCTTGTCCAAGTGTCATAAGCAACAACAACAAGGAAATAAATTCAACCAATCATATTTGAATGGATTGTCTTGCCTTACATATATGAAGCGAAATGAAGTAAACTACATAACTATGATGTAAAATTTATCTCTTCTGTTTTTAGTTCAAAGCTTAATTAATAATGTTTCGTTAACCAAAAAAATAAATACTAATCGAAATATTATTAAAAGTAATAATCAATTAGTATTTAAAAAATATCTATGTACTTCTCAGGGCTGTCATAATAATCCGCTGATCATGAATTTACAGCACTCTTGACTTCCATGTTTCTTATGCTGTAAATTCATGCTGAGCGAGAGAAAAAGTTATTTCCAATATTAATTCTTAAAATTGTTGTTATGAGTATTTTAGAATTAACTTAATGTTACACTTATACACTAAGTGCAAAAAATACAAAATCGTTAAACAAAAATTCGCAGTAGTGACAAATAATTGATTATAAAAATCTAATAAACATATCTGAACAATTTTTAAAATGATTTGTTAACTTAACGTTGGATATTTAAATATAATTTGTGATACTCAGTAAACAAACGTTACTTATTACTGTAATTTCAATTCATGCAGAACATTTCTAAAATTTTTGAATTTTCGAAAATGTGCTTGAATATTTTTTTATTATCTTTTTAATTAAGTTTTTAAAGATGAAATTAATATAAAATTTTCTTATCAGAAAAATAAAAATAACTTTTCATCGAAAAATATGTTCTATATCATAACATATAGTTGAAATATTTCCAGGACATTTTAATAAATATATCTCTTGATGTCATATTTACTACATCATATTAGTTTCATGTTTTCCTGGAAAACATAATATACTTTTATATTTAAAAATCTATTTTATAAGCATTAAAATCTCTTTGATGGAACTCGGCTTAGAAAGCTATTCTACGAATCAGCTAAAGTTTCTCTTAATTTAAAAGGAAATTTCAGATAAAAATATCCTTTTCATATACATGATTGTTTATTTTTTTCAAAAATAATCTAAATGCAGAAGACAGGATTCATTCAACCCTTAATTCCTGTTTTACATCAAAACACAGAAGGAAATAGTGCAATAAGAACACAGAAGGAATAGTGCTTTCAGTGCAATATTAAAATGGTTTTATTCATTGGAATTAAATTATTTCCCGGAATATCATTTTTCCATTTAAAGCTCGAAATATCAAAGTTATTAAGAGTCTCTTTGGTTGCAATTAAATTGGTCTCATATATAACAATATATATATATATATATAGACTTTTACCAAAATATCAAAGTGAATGTTATTTTTTTTCAAAAGGAAATATTCTAAACGCGATTTTAAATAATAAAATATTTCCCTAAATCATATAAAACATTTTGTAAAATATGGTTTCTAAGAGTTCTTTTTGTTAATTTCGAAAAGGAAAATTAATTTAACTTTTATGTTTGCAAGATTAATTATTAAAAGCATTAAATTCTACATTAAATCTCACTCAAATGAAATGCTACTCAAATAGTTCTTTAATTTTTAAACTTATTTTGATTATATACTCAAATTTGTTTTTTGTGCAGTCTTTTTTATTTTAGTCAAACAGTTCTTAAATTTTTTAACTTATTTTGATTATATACTCAAACCTGTTTTTGTGGAGTCTTCTTACTACAATATACTTACAAACAGTTCTTCAATTTTCAAACAGTTCTTCAATTTTTAAACTTATTTTGATTATATACTCAAACCTGTTTTTGTGGAGTCTTCTTACTACAATATACTTACAAGCAGTTCTTCAATTTTTAAACTTATTTTGATTATATACTCAAACCTGTTTTTGTAGAGTCTTTTGTTTTAGTCAGTTTCAAATGGTTCTGTAAGTACACAGTTTCTAGATCGTAAATTGACCACTAGATGGCTTTACAAGTCAAGTTTTCTTTTGAAGAAATAATCGATATCATATCATTAGCAAAATATTATTTTTGCAATGAAGTAAATTAAACAAAGTGATAAAATATTAATTAAAATAAGGAATAAATCTTCATGTAAATTTTAAAGATAAAATTAATGTGTAATTTATTAAATTATTTTTGTGCATGTAAAATGAAAAAAACAAGTTATTTTAACTGTTGCTGGAAATGTATTTTCTTTGAATAATGAGTTTGGCAACAAGTTAGTTTGTAGCATTTTTCGTTGTCAAGTTAGTTAGTTGCATTCGAATGTAAAAATTGTGTGTAAGATAGAAAAATAAAACTGTGCTGTAATATTGTATCCTGAGATTCTTGTCTTAAATTTTAATTACATTATTTCCGAAGAACAGTGTTAAATAATCATTTTGCAGTAATAATGGAGGAACTTGGTTTAAATTGCGTTGGTGCTGTACATTCACATGTATCAGGCGATAACAACTGGTGACCCGGACATTTCGTTATTAAATCGTGTTCTTTCTGCATTATTTCTGTGGAGTAAATAATATTGTCATAATGACTGATAGTGAAGACAAAAACACATTTGAAGCTAACAAAGTCAGTGTTAAGATTCCACCATTCTGGATAGACAAGCCTGAAATGTGGTTTTATCAAGTAGAAGCACAATTTACTATCAGTGGAATCACAAGCGAGGAAACAAAATTTAACTATTTAGTTGCACAGTTAGAACCTAGATACATGGAAAATATCTGGGATATCATTAAGGACACTAGCACAAATAAATATTCAACTGTAAAGAACAGACTGTTGCAGACATTTAAAGAGAGTGAAAGCCTAAAAATGAAAAAATTACTCACTGGACTGGAGTTAGGAGACATGAAGCCAACCCAGCTTCTAAGAAAAATGCGGGCTTTAGGTGAATCAAATGAAATTTCCGACAAAGTCCTTCGAACATTGTGGCTAGAAAAAATGCCAGATTGTATTAAGCATGTGTTGATTGTGAGTGATGAAGGGTTAGAAAAATTAGCCACAATGGCGGACAAAATTCTGGAACTGAATCCACGGGTGGAATTAGCTAGTGCAAGTCAAGCAAACCCTCCTGTAGATGAGTTGCTAAAAAAGATATGTGCTCTTGAACAGCAAATAGCAAGTATGAGTACAAGGATATCACGGTCACGAGCTCAGAGTCCTGGGCACTATAAAAATAGAAGCCGAAGTAAATCACGAAGGCGGTTTGACCCCAAAGGTAAATACTGCTTCTTTCATTTTAAATTTGGAAGAAAATGTTTCCCAGATAAGTGCAAACAACCATGCAGCTGGAAGGATGCGGAAAACATAGAGAAGCAGTAGATTCTGCGGCAAGACCTGCTGCTTCCCAAGAAGTTCGCCGCAAATTTCGTTTATTTGTTAAAGATAGAACGACTGGACTGCGTTTCCTTATTGACAGTGGTGCAGATCTCTCATTAATTCCGGCAACTGCAAAAACATCTACTCCCAGTTCGTATGTTTTATATGCAGCAAATGGAACAGAAATACCAACATATGGTGTGAAAACCATGACTTTAGATTTTGGTCTCAGGCGTGCTTTCCAGTGGCCATTTGTTGTTGCAAAGGTGAGCAAAGGCATTATAGGCGCCGATTTTCTAAATCATTTTCAGTTATTAATTGATATTCACAACAAAAAATTAATTGATGATGTCACAAAACTGTCCATAAGAAGTGAACTTATGACTGTTACTGATGCATTGTGTATCAGTACATTAAATAATACATCACAATTTAGTGAACTACTTAAATTGTACCCAGACATTACTAAACCTCATGTCTTAAACACTTATACCAAACACGATGTCAAGCATTACATTACTACCAAAGGACAACCAGTGCATTCACGAGCACGGCAATTAAACCCAGAAAAATTGTCATTAGCTAAACAAGAATTTCAATATATGTTGGATCATAACATTATTCGTCCATCTAAATCCCAGTGGGCAAGTCCTTTGCACCTCGTAGCAAAAAAGATGGTACCGTCCGTGCATGTGGTGATTATAGGAGATTAAATGAACGAACGATTCCAGATAGGTATCCCATCCCTCGAATCGAAGATTTTCAACTAATTTTAAAAGATAAAGTAATTTTCTCAAAACTTGATCTTACGAAAGCATACTACCAAATACCAATTGCTGAGGAAGATAAACAGAAAACAGCCATTATCACACCATTTGGCTTGTTCGAGTTCAATGTAATGAGTTTTGGTCTTCGTAATGCTCCCGCCACATTCCAACGATTTATTAATGAGGTTTTTCATGGATTAGATTTTTTATTTCCATATATAGATGACGTACTTGTTGCATCATCTTCAGAAGAACAACATAAAGAGCACTTGAATCTTGTGTTTGAAAGACTTAATAAATATGGATTACATATAAATGTAGCAAAATCAGTAATGGGGGTTGACCAAATTGAATTCTTGGGACACCTCATTACTTCTAAAGGATCTCGTCCTCTTCCGGAAAAGGTCCAAGTAATTTTAGATTATAAGTTGCCAGCAACCTTGCATGAGCTTCGCACATTCCTTGGGATGTTAAATTTTTATCGAAGATATCTTAAAAATGCTGCACAAACTCAAGCGCTACTACATGAGCTGTTAAAGGGTGCCAAGAAAAAGATCGACGACAGGTTCCCTGGACTGATGAAGCGGTACAACAATTTGAAAAGTGTAAAACAGATTTGGCAAATGCTGCTTTATTATGTTTTCCAAAACCTGGACTCCCATTATCATTGTGTACAGATGCCTCTGATTGGGCTATAGGATCTGTATTGCAACAATTAGAAGAAGGCAGTTGGAAGCCAATAGCTTTTTATTCAAAGAAATTGAATGCCGCTCAAAGATCTTATAGTACCTATGATCGAGAACTATTAGGTATATATCTGTCAATAAAACACTTTAAGCATATGTTAGAAGGGAGAGAATTTAGCATCCTCACAGACCACAAACCACTAAAATTTGCTTTTAAGCAAAAAAATGAGAAGGCATCTCCACGCCAATTACGTCAGCTCCAGTATATTTCACAATTCACGACAGACATAGAACACATCAGTGGAGCCGATAATGTTGTAGCCGATGCTCTATCAAGGATTGAAGAAGTATCTGTGATTGATTATGAGGTAATAGCCCAAGAGCAAAGCACTGATCCAGAGTTTAAAGAGTTATGCTCCAGTGACACATCACTCAAGTTCAAACCGTACACCACTGAATCTGGAAAAACATTGTGGTGTGATATATCTCAAAGCAAAATTCGACCATATATTCCTCTCAACTTCAGGAAAAAAGTTTTTAATCAGATTCACAACCTGTCACATCCTGGCATCAAATCAACTGTTAAGCAGATAACTGCTAGGTTTGTTTGGCCTGGAATCAATAAGGAAGTTCGAGAGTGGGCTAGAGGATGCATCAGTTGTCAAAAAGTGAAGACAACCAGACACACCAAGTCAAAATTTGGAGAATACCAAGTTCCAGATTCAAGATTTAGTGTAGTACATATAGATTTGATTGGCCCACTACCACCTTCGGAAGGCATGGAATACTGCCTAACTTGCATTGATCGGTATTCTTCCTGGATAGAAGCTATTCCTTTACCTGACATAAGAGCTGAAATAGTTAGTAGGGCTTTCTACAACAACTGGATTAGCAGGTTTGGTGTCCCTGCTCAAATTATAACAGATAGAGGAAGACAATTTGAATCCCAATTATTCAGATGCCTTGCTGCTATATGTGGTGCTAAAGTATCGCATACTACCTCATATCACCCGCAGTGTAACGGAAAAATAGAGAGACAACATAGGATCTTGAAAGGTGCTATAAAAGCACATAACAACATAAGGTGGACTGAATCCCTACCTACAGTACTACTTGGTTTGAGAGCTGCCATTAGACCAGACACAAACCACTCAATTGCACAAATGGTGTATGGTTCAAACATCAAGTTACCAGGAGAATTCTTCGACCCACCTACCATCAAAATGGACCAAGAAACCTTTGTCTCACAGTTACAGAAGGTCATGGAACATCTGAAACCAGTACTATCAGGTAGTTTCAAGCAGCAAAGAATATTTGTACATAAAGATCTAAGGTCTTGTTCTCATGTTTTTGTCAGAATAGACAGAGTGAAAAAGGCCCTTGAACCACCTTATCAAGGACCATATAAGGTAGTTGAACGTTTTGAAAAATTTTTCACATTGTCAATGAAAGAGAAAAATGTGAACATATCAATTGACCGTCTAAAACCTGCCTATTTGTTGGTCATGGACAAAGTTAACGAGCAAGCAACAGCTAAAGAAACAAATAAGAATTCAGATCACAGAAATCCACACCTTCCAATTAATAATCAAACAACTTCCAGGTGTGGTCGAAAAATAAAACAACCAGTAAGGTTTAAAGATTAAAAATTTTATGTGTTTATACCTTTTCCTTAAAAAAAAAAAAAAAAAAAAAAAAAAAAAAAAATCTTATTTTTATTTTAAAAATTACATATTTCACCATGGTTCTTTGTATCGTAACTTAGTTACTGGTGAGGGAGTAATGTAAGTACACAGTTTCTAGATCGTAAATTGACCACTAGATGGCTTTACAAGTCAAGTTTTCTTTTGAAGAAATAATCGATATCATATCATTAGCAAAATATTATTTTTGCAATGAAGTAAATTAAACAAAGTGATAAAATATTAATTAAAATAAGGAATAAATCTTCATGTAAATTTTAAAGATAAAATTAATGTGTAATTTATTAAATTATTTTTGTGCATGTAAAATGAAAAAAACAAGTTATTTTAACTGTTGCTGGAAATGTATTTTCTTTGAATAATGAGTTTGGCAACAAGTTAGTTTGTAGCATTTTTCGTTGTCAAGTTAGTTAGTTGCATTCGAATGTAAAAATTGTGTGTAAGATAGAAAAATAAAACTGTGCTGTAATATTGTATCCTGAGATTCTTGTCTTAAATTTTAATTACATTATTTCCGAAGAACAGTGTTAAATAATCATTTTGCAGTAATAATGGAGGAACTTGGTTTAAATTGCGTTGGTGCTGTACATTCACATGTATCTGGCGATAACAGTTCTTTAATTTTTAATAATGTTTTGATTGTACACTCAAACCTGTTTTTGGGCAGTATTTTTTTGGTCTGACTTTTTATTTGTGAGATTATATTTGTGTGGATTATGTGAACATTTCAATTCATTTGGAATATAATTGAGGAAATTATAAATAAAAAATGAAATACTTTGAGTGGCCATTTAGCTTTTTCAACTTTTCATATGTATTTCATTGCATTACATAAGTATTACATCAGCCATTAACATTAGATTTGTATTGCTATCCCAGCACTGCGATTATACGAGTATATATACATCAAGTCTTTCTCAGATTCCTAATTCAGAAATTCTCAATATAATTTATTAGCACTATATTTATTTCTCTCTCTCTCTCTCTCTCTCTCTCTCTCTTTCATTTAAAATATTTCCATTTTTTTCATTAAGTTCGCTTTTGTGCTTTGCCTTTCCTGGGTTTCGTTATCCAGAATGTGCTTTGTCCCGCATCTTGATTTCGTTTCAAAAAGAAATTCCTAATTATTTCATAAGATTATGAATCCCATTTTCTACGTAAGAATTTTTATGCGTTATTAACAGCATAAAAACAAATTTGAGTGTATTTCAAAGACCTTTTTCATTAAAGATGTTTAGTAAACGCATTATATGGAAACAATATCAATTTCTCTTTAACGCGTTCATTCACAGTTATTTGTAGTTCTGTAATTTGCTCTTCAAACTTTCGCCAGTCTTCAAACTGCGCAATAGACTGTCTGTTTCTGTAAGCCCAAAATCACAAGATATTCCAACAGATTCTCTTCCCCCTCTCTCTGTGGCACGACAGCCCATGTAGGCCAAGGCCTACAGTGCCCATCTCTGTTTTCTTGACTGAGAGACCCTGGGGTGCGAAACATATGTTTCGATTAGTTGGTCAGCCCTACTGGAAACCCCCGGTATTTAGTTCCCAATCATACTTGGTACTCAGTTTATCATTCCAACAGATAGTTGAAGAATATTTATCTTCCACTGATTGATATAGCAGGTGACCTAAGACTATTAGTGTCTACTTCATACATTATAAAAATCGTGGATTATTCAGTTTCTTTATAGGATTTTTTTATTTGTTGGCATACCACAAATGATCACAAAATAAAAGATGCACTACGAGTATTATTCAATGACAAAATAAAAGTAACATAATTTCCCTAATTCCAAATTAAGAGTTGCATCACAAAAAGTAGGTGCATAATCAAGAAATTAAAGGTACGCCACAAATGTTTCTTTTATTTTGTGCAATCATAAAATAAGAGTTTCATTGTTTGTATAATCCCAAAATAATACTAAAATCACAAATGGTATGTGCTTAGTTATAAAACGAGATTTAAATCACTAGTGATTACAATAAGAGTATAATCACAAAATAAGAGTTAATTTTACTATTTTCACTTGACAGCTACAATGCAAATTAAATTTCTAAATATAAATATCTGGACGATCTAGCAAAAAAAATTATAGATTTCTGTTTACTTAATTTTCATTCATACAAGATTAATATTTACTGAAACTCTCGTTCATAAAGTGCGCATTTTGTTATAAAAGGAATAAAAGATAAACAAAATATAGTAAAGAAAGAAAAAATGTTCACATCATATTATTGATTAAAAAAAATCAGCAAAAAGATAAATATATCTAAACATGTTTTATAAAACTTTGCTTCATAAGCAATTTCATTATTAGAAATTTTTTAATTATGAAAAAGAGATATTCTACTTTATAAGATATTTGTTCATATATTTTTATGTGTTGAAGTATTTTTTTCCATGCGATAGATTTGTTTTAATACTTGAAGGATTTCATTTTAATGAATTTTATATTCTTTCAAATTATGCTTAAAATATTTTTCAAATTCAGAGCATTGTTAAGAGATATATAACACTAAATAATTTAAATAGATTCATAAAGTTTTGATGGTTTCAAAATAGGTCTTGTTTACAACATTTTTTCGTTTATTATAAACACCAAACCACAATCTGTGCATACAATTTTTCTCTCTGACGGATTCATATCTTACCCAACTGCTTGGTGACAGTGGAAAATATTGCGACAAATATGCTATCCCAAATTTGACACAAGCTATTCAGAATATGACAGATAATGAAAATATCCAATGCTAAATTCTAAAGTTGTTGCCTGACCTCATTTGTCAGCATCAAACCCATAACTCCACGCACTTGATATGCTCAGAGTTGCTGGTTCTAGTGAGGTTAAGGCAGTCAAGGATTGTAGACTGACCAGTAGTATACTTAGAACATTTATGCAAATAATTTATATTTCTCTAAGCACTTGGGTAGGAAATACGTTTCGTGTTTGAAATCATACAGTATGGTTAAAGAATTATTGAAAACTAAAAATAATATGATTCATTATATATAGTATTCTTCTCAGGAGAATCACTCTTGGCGATAGATCGGGTTCCTTCTAGAACGATAAGCCTAAAAGTCTTATTCTTGTTCATGGAATAGTTCCTAATAGGATCAATGGTTAAAGAATTATTTAAAACTAAGGGATACAGGATTCATTACAGTATTCTTCTCAGGAGAATCACTCTGGGCGACAGATCTGAATCCTTCTAGAACGATAAGCCTAAACATCTTGCTCTTGTTGATGGAATAGCTCCAAATAGGATCAATGGTTAAAGAATTATTTAAAACTAAAAGAAATAGGATTCATTACAGTATTCATCTCAAGACAATCACTATTGGCGACAGATCTGAATCATTCTAGAACGGTAAGCCTAAACATCTTGTTCTTGTTGATGGAAAAGTTCCAAATAGGATCAATCCTTTATGCAATAAATCTATTGGGATAAAATCCCATTTCAGTCCAATGCTGGTAGGAAACAGGAGGAAATGGCGATATACATACGTATTAATGAAAATAAACACATTGCATGCGCAAATCGGGAAAAGAAATATATCCAATACGCAATTCCAAAATAATCCATTTTTTTTCCTTTAAGCATTAATAAAAAAATATTTCATTTTTAAAATGCGTACAGCCTAGTTTTTAAAAATTATCAAGAACTGAAAAAAAAGAAAAGTGTTATCAGAATCTTCTCCGGATTATCGTTCTTGTTGATAAATTGAATCACCTTCATCTCGGTTTATTTGCTCTTGATAAAAAGAAAAGTCCAATCATGGGATCCAATCAAATTTAATAGATAAATTAAATGACATAATTTCCTATAAGTTGAACAGTAAATGAAAAAGGCAAAAAATATTGCTCCATAACATTTTCACACCTTCGACAATAGACAATTTGAAAGCATAGAGTCCAAATTCGTTTACATAAACGCTCCATTCAATTCAAGGCGAATATTTTGTAACAAACGAAAGCACCATGAATTATTAGAATAAGAGTAAAACAATTACCAAATCGCTAAAACTGCATTTGAAGTAATTTCATTCTACGTGTTAAATTATTCTAATGATGTTATAATACGAGGTTTGTCCGGAAAATACGTATAAAAGTTGAATAATAACTTTATTTTACAATTATTCAGGTATTACAATATGGTCTCCTTCAAAGTAGTCACCCTGAGACGAGATACACTTCTGTCAACGCCCATTCCACTGTCAATAACATTGCTGAAAGTCTTCAGTTGTGATGCTGTTCAGTTGCCGTGTCGTTTCTACTTTGATGTCTTCCACATCTCCCAAGTGTCTCACACATCTCCTAGGAGCTTTGCGTTTCGGGAACAAGAAGAAGTCACAAGGGGCTAAATCGGGTGAAAAAGGCGGTTGGTCTCTCACGGTGATTGAGCTTCGGGCCAAAAAGTCACGCACAACGAGCGACATGTGAGCGGGCGCATTGTCGTGATGAAGAATCCACCTGCCCCCTTTTGCCAAATCCGCTCTAACTCGGGCCACACGAGCACTGAGACGTGTCAAAACTTCAACGTAAAAATTTCCCTTCATTCTTTGGCCGGGAGAGACAAATTCCTAGTGAACAATGCCCCTAGAATTAAAGAAGACACTCAACATTGTCTTCACATTGGACCTCAATTTTCGCGACTATTTTGTTCTCGGTTCGTCCGCTAGCTTCCATTTCTTGATTTGAGATTTGAGCTCCACATCGAATTTGTAAAACCAGGACTCGTCTCCAGTGATGACTCGGTTGAGAAAGTCTCCTCTTTCCTCTACTTCCAACCGATCCTCACAGCACTCAACCCTCTTTGCTTTCTGTTCTGGCATCAAGAGTTTCGGTACGATTTTCGCACACAATTTCTTCATTTCAAGTTTTTGTGCCTTTTTAACCACTTGTTCGCGGTTGGTTCCTTCAGAGAATTGTCTCTGTAAACTTGCTTCAAACACTCAAAAATCTCATGGCCATTCTTGCCCAGCTTTGCAAGAAACTTGATGTTGATGCGCGTTCCTCAATCAGAGAGAGCTCCATGCCGACGGCAGGTGAAAAAGAGTAACTTTCAACAAGCAGCCGCACACTCCTACTTACACGCAGAGCTGTCCGACTCGAACTGAGCGTTGATGGGATTGGTTACAACAGTAGTGCCACCTGGCGGTGATTGCAAACAGTAAAATAAAGTTATTATTCAACTTTTATACGCATTTTCCGGACAAACCTCGTATGACAATATGTTTAAAATTTTGTTCTATTGCATCATAGAATTTATACTAACATTATGCATTTAAATATATTTCCGTTCTCGCACATTTGTCACCTTTATTAATAATTATGACACAGACTACCATTCAAGATTTTACAAATTATTAAACGTAAAATATTTTTAAATGATGAATTAGTTACTGTTAATATAAGAAATATTGTTTGTAATATGAATAAATATCATTGTTGACAGATTCGAAAAACATCAAATAAGAGCATACCACACAAATTTATATAAATTCATACATAATCATACATTTTTAAACAACAAGATGTCCACTTAATTAATCTCGACCTGCGATTACAGTTGAAAGATATTCGATGAATGGCTTCTTTCAATGACGTCAAATACTTATTTTGAAATTTTATTCAATAACGTAAATACTGTTTTGAAGAAGCCATTTACTTTGTTGTATGTCAAATTAAAATTACTGCATTTAATATAAGTCAACATTTTTTTAAGAATCAGAAAAAAATTAATTCAAATATTTAATGGAAAAATACATTATAAAATCCTTTTTTTTTGTGTATATTATATTAAGTAGAACAAATTGTAGTTTATAACGAAATTCTTTGATATTTCTTTACAAATCAAGAGAAATTATTCTAAGCACTGTTATAAATTAAGTAAGAAAAATTATAGTTTGAAATGAAATTCTTTGAAATTTGTTAAATCAAGAGATTTTAAGCTAAATTTTGCATTAATTATATTTTGTGACACAAATAATTTAACTTCATGTCAATTAATGATTTTTGAACATTACAGAATTCAAATTCTTAGCATTTTTTTATAGATGTTCTTGTTGTTTTTAATGAAAATCATATTACGTAATAAATTTTAAAATCTACATACAATTTCTTACGAAGATAAAATCAATGCCATGTATTAATTTTTTCTTACTTCTAAACTTTAGATAAAATAGAAAATTTTAAGCAAATTGCTGAGACAATTATGAAATTGTTTTTGAATTTCAATACAGTTATAGTAACCATTCGATCTAAAAAATTTTTTCACTTAAAGTAAACTTTGTAATTTATTTAAAATGTATTATTTCATGGGTCCTTTTTTGCACACAGAGGATTTGCAGATAAATATCTTAAATAAGATTTTACACTGAACATCTGTAAGTCCATTTTTTTAATTAGGAAAATAGTTATTCTGCATCCAGTCGCTGCAAAAATAATAGAAAACAATATTTTTTGAAGAACAAGCAGAATTTTTAACTTAGACAGAAGTAACATTACATTTAGTTGAAATAATTATTATATAATAAGAATTTTTTATTTTTTATTTTTGAATTATTCAATTAACGAATTTGACGAGCTCCAGTGGTTCAATAGCTTCACGCCGCTTCCCGTAAGTTCAGCAAAGTGAAGCATCATTTGTTGCAGGCAGAGGTTGGGAGGGTGACCACGGTGTACTCTCCTTCATTGGGTTGTTGGAACTCCGTGGGTTGGGGACGTGTCCACGTTAATCTGTGACGTCCAAAGTCCTTCTGCTGGTGTTGTGTGGATGTGGAGAGGAGGGCGCCAGCTTAGGTGTGGCCTCGTCACCTGACCAGGGTTCAAAATGACGAGGCACCTTAAAAAAGAGCAGTCGTACTGAGAGTTAGGTGGGAAGCCTAACGGGAAACCCTCAGTATTTAGTTCCCAAGCATGCTTGTTACTCAGTTTATGGATCCACTGAAGGAATGAAAAGCTAAGTCAACCTTGCCCAGCTCGAGGATTAAACCTCGGTCCTGTGCTTTGGGATCACTGGGTTTCGACTGAAGTCAAACATTATCACTAACATAAAAATTGGATTAAATATTTAATCTACATTGCTCAAAACAATTAAAGGATATTGCGGTTTTAGGTGGATCTTGTGGCTGGGAAACATTATAGCTGATTGATACGTGGTCGACAGATGTAGTAGGTTATATGAGAATAAATTACACATGTTTGGCAGAAAAAATGCATTTTATTGCGACTTTGTGTACAAAAGGAAAAAAACAAAATTTGTGCATATGAGAAAAAAAGAATAAGAAATGGTGTTGTCTTCAAAGGAAGTCATTTTCAGTAGATGGCATGGTTTCCACGGACGGCCATCAACGTTGAGCACCTTTGAGGCATGGAGTTAATGAGGCTATTAATCACGAGTTAGGGTATTCTGTCCCACTCTTCCAGAAGAGCACTTCCCAGTTCTTGGCGAGTTTGTGAGGGTGGTTGGTGACCAGCAACTCGTCTTCCTAGAACATCCCAAACGTGTTCTATTGGATTCATGTCTGGAGAACATGCTGGACATTCTATTCGTACGATTCCTTCCTTGAAAAGGGAATCCTCCACCAGGTTAGCACGATGTAGCCTGCAGTTATCGTCCATTAAAATGAAGTCATCTCCGATTGCTGCAGCGTAAGGGACTACAATAGGTCTGAGGATCTCATCCCTATATCGGCGACCAGTCAAAGGTCCATCTCGAATGGTATAGAGATCTGTGTGCCCATCAATGGAGATGCAATCATACACCAACACTCCCCCACCGCCACATCTGACAGTTTCGTGCACGAACGCTGAATTATTCCTATTGCCACGGTCCCTCCAGATGAAAATACGCCTATTATCAGGATGAACAGAAAACGGGACTCGTCAGAAAAAAGAACATTGCTCCATTCATTTCTCCGCCAGTTCACATGCTCTGTTGCCCACTCCCTGTAATTGCGATGAAGCCTTGATGTTAGTTTAACACATACCATTGGTCAGCGAGCATACAGACCTATACCATGAAGCCGGTTTCGGACAGTCTGAGTGTAAACCGTGTTGTCAGTAGCTGAGCGAAGGTGTTGTTGGAGAAGAGTAGCGTTCATATTTCGGTGTCTCCGAGCTGTAAAAAATAAATAACGATCTTCATTGGGCGTTTTTGCCCGTCTACGATTTTGCCCTGGTCTTCGGCCTGCACTTCCAGTCTCAAAAAATGGTTCCAGATCCTGGAAATCACACTTTGTAACACTCCAATGGCTTGCGCTACTCCCGCTTGAGTTTGGCCCCCTTCTAACCTACCAACAACTCTCCAAGCTTCAAAATCGGTCAAATTACTTCGCTGAGACATCGTACTCATCGAAACAAAGCAGTCACTGAATACCGATCATTCTTGTATTCATTGTCTTTTATTCAGTTGAAAGTCAAATTTCATTTCCTACTACTGAAGTGACGTTTTAGACGTCGAACTCAAAATTAGCATACTCCACAGTTTGAAAATCAGAAAAATTTTCCTTTGTGATTCTCTTCTTCCATTTTCAGCAAAAAAATTTCGTTTATATCTTTATTTTATGTAAAACTTACAATATCCTTTAATTGTTTTGAGCAGTGTATAACAAAAATACTTATCAATGTTGTTGTCGTTGCTTCTAAACCCCTGCTATTAATATTTCTATATTTTAGCATTACAAAGGGTGGGGGTGGTTAGCATTCAGCGAGTGTGCCAAGGTGGCCCCGAAAGTGAGTGGGTCTTCTCAGTCTAGAACCAAGAAACAAGCAGAAGGCCTTTGGCCTGTTCACATAGAGGTATCATTTTACCAAGGCCTATTTTATGTGCTCCGTCTCCCATTAATGAAAACCGTAGATATCGATTGGATCGGGATTCGAACTCATCACCTTCCGAAAGCGAACGCCCTCACCAACCGTGCCACCGCGGAAGTGCTTAGCAATGTATTAAGAGTGAATCCCTTCAGGTTTCACTAAAATGAAGTTTATTTAGGTTTTTCTGAGCTAAATTTTGAAGAAAAACTCAATCATCCACTTGATACACAAACTCGATTGTCCAGCTTGAAACAATGTGCATAAATAATTTGTCGCTTTAAGATGTAACACTGTAAATTTTTACCTGCATCACTTAATTTTGAATCGAATTCACATTGCTTATCGTAATTTTATCGAAGCCGTCTCAAAACTTTTTTTAAATTACTATTACAGAAAACCTAAATAATGATTTCAATAAAATTGAAATATTTAAATAAGCATTAAATAGTTAAAGCTTCTTGTATTGGTAACAGTGGAGAACTGGATATGTTGTGTTTATTTCCATAATAAATTAGGAAAACCAGATTATGCTTAAATAATTAATTACTGACTCAGAGCAGTTTTTTAGGTAAACTATCCAAAATATACTATTATACCCTATTTTTAATAGTGATGTTAAAAATTAGTGCATTAAAACCCAAATAAATAAAGGAAAAACAACTATTTAATTCTTTTAACACCTTCGACTATCTAAAGCTATTTTGAAAACTCTTCTAAGACCTTTCGGCTTTATGATTCCATAAACGTTGACAGCAGTTAAAACATTTACTCACTCAAGAAAAGGAATTTTTTTGGCATGCGTATTTAATAGTAAAAACGTCAATTAATTAATTTCATAATATATATATATATATATATATATATATATATATATATATATATATATATATATATATATATATATATATATATATATATATATATATTATATATATATATGTATATATATATATATATATATATATATATATATATATATATATATATATATATATATATATATATATATATATATATATATATATATATATATATATATATATATATATATATATATATATATATATATATATATATATATATCATAGTGCTATATGTAAGGGAATCTATTTTAATTTATTTTATATTAGTTTAAGATTAAATGCTATTTTATGTTACATAAATAACAAATTTTTCATTTTCATTTCAGGCATTAATTCAAGAAATTTTTTCACGTTTAATTTATTTTTGGCAATTTTTATATTTGCTTCAGTTAAAAACTAATGAAATTATTCTCTGATATATCTGAATTTTATTTGCTTCTAAGTTTGTGCAGAATATTGTTATACAGCATCTGAACATAACACTTGTATTCTAATACTATGAGAACGTCACGTAAAAATCCGGTCCATCCTAATACTATAGAATATTATATTCTTTTACAATAATTTATTTATATTCACACAATACGTTTTCGGCAACAAAATCCCTGAGTGTGTGGTCTATATTCTATGAGAGAACAGAAAACAAAGAATATGACTTGGAAAGTCTTGAGGAGTGTTCAAACATTAATTATGTTAGTTGGAGGAGGATGGTGCAACATACCACAGATCAGACCATGATTGTACATGAGGTGTTTGCACCTCAGAAGACAATCAGCAATGGTATATGGTACCCTTGGTCACCTGACCGGTCCACTAACAGTTTTTACTTTTGCTGACACTTTAAGGGAAGAGTATAAGAAATAAATCCACTCATATCCGGAAAAACTTAATATCCAGATCTAGTATGTCATAAATAGCATAACAATACAAGAACTGACAAGAGTATGTATAAATCTGGTCAAACATGCTGATATATGGGGTGAAGTGGGTGCACTTACAGTGCAGGGGTATAATCATGTTTAATAAATTACATTTTATTTTATGGATTGACCTTACGAGCTTGTTTTACGTATCGCACACTATTATTATTCTATAAAAGTGCTTGTACTGTTGGAGCAATATATATTTTCTTCAATTATAGACAAAAATAACAGTATTTGAATATTAAGAATTTTAATATTTAAAAGTAAGTAAAATTAAAGTCTTATATCGTATCCATGCAATAAAATAAAAATTATGAATCGAATAAAAGTTAGGATAAATATTGAACACAATTCAAATTTTATCTCTAAATTAAAATTCTAAATCTTATATATAAATTAAAAATAATCATACTCAAATTGCTTATGTAATATCATAATATTTAACTAAAATATTAGTGTAACAATATCTTAGAAAAATAACTTTCGTGATTCCAAAATTCAAAACAGGAAAGATAAATGCTTCTTGATAGATATTTATGGAACATTATTCTAAATTTAAGTCTTGGTCTTCTAGGTGTGGGTTAAAAGATTTCCATAAGCAAAGTTATTATTATTTTTTCTTTCATTTCATTTTTAGAACCTGTAAAATCTAAATGAACTGCCATCTTCTTATTCAGGCGAAGCTGTTTCATTTTATGAGCACTTAACGACGCATTTAATCGTTAATCGTTACTCAAATAGCACGAGCAGTGTTACATCTCATAAAGAATTTTCCATAAAAACAAGCTGTTTCCTTTTTTAGCATAAATGAGCTGGTATGCAATGAACTGCCGAGAAGCTTCAATAAGGCGGGAAATTAATTTCACAGAGCAAGCTATATATATATATATATATATATATATATATATATATATATATATATATATATATATATATATATATATATATATATATATATATATATATATATATATATATATTGTTGGGCTGTCCGGAAAGTAATTTTTTTTTCCCTACAGAGGATTTAATTGTATTTTTTGCACCCAACTAAGAGCTCATATAGCAAGGCCTATGTGTGAAAAATTTCAATTAATTCTACGTAGTAGATTTTGTTTGGTGCCTTTTTAAATATCTAGAGTGATAAGCAGCATTTCCGACATATCTTACTGTTTTACTACAGAAAGGGTAAAAATGCTGCTCAAGCCAGAAAGAAATTGACCGATGTGTATGGAGAAGGTGTGTTGACAGTACGCCAGTTCCAGAAATGGTTCGCTAAATTTCGATCCGGCAATTTTGATGTCGAAGATGCACCACGTTCGAGAAAGCCGGTTGAAGCTGATAAAGACGCGATAAAGGCATTAGTTGATGTGAACCGGCGAATGACAAGAGTTTATGACACTTGAAAGGCCTGGGATTATCCTCGAAGCTCGATGTATGGGTTCCCCATGTTCTTACAAAGAGAAATCTGTGTCGCCGCATTGACGTCTGCGATTCGCTTCTAAAACCACACGAAAATGATCCGTTTTTGAAGCGCATCATCACTAGAGACGAAAAATAGGTTGTATATAACAACGTCAAACGCAAGAGGTCATGGAGAAAAAAGATGAACCGGCTGAAACCATTTCCAAAGCTGATATTCATCAAAAAAATGTGATGCTGTCTGTTTGGTGGGATTTTAAAGGAATTTTTTTTAAGCTTTTACCGCATAACACAACGATTAATTCGGAAGTCTACTGTCATCAGCTGGACAAAATGAATGATGCACTTCAACAGAAAAGACCAGAACTAATCAACAGGAAAGGTGTAGTCTTTCACCAAGACAACGCGAAACCTCACACAAGTTTGGTCACTCACCAAAAGCTTTTACAGCTTGAATGGGATACAATGCCATACCCACCATATTCTCCACATCTGGAACCATCGGATTATTATTTGTTCCGGTCACTCCAAAAATTTTTAAAAGGTAAAACTTCCACCTCAAATGAGGAGTTCAAAAGCCACCTCGATTAGTTTTTTACCAACAAAGACCAAACATTTTGTGAGCGTGGAATTATGCTACTACGAGAAATATGGCAAACGGTGTTAGACCAGAATGCTAACATACAATTTAATAAAGTATTTGTTTATTATACGAAAACAGTCTTTCATTTACACAAAAAAACGAAATAACTTTATGAACAACCCAATATATATACATACATATATATATATATATACAAGCTGACCCAGCCACGCGTTGCAGTGGCTGAGTTTTTATAATACATTGAATCAATTTATTACTAATTCTTGGGTACAATCAAATTAATATTTTCTAAAAAAATTTAAAATAGGTTCATTCATATGAGATTAAAAATAAAACGTTTCGCAAAAATTTAAAAGTAATACGTAAAGTATCGAAATTTTGAAATTAAACACACAGCAAAATATACTTTCTGAATTTACATTTTATTCCTCTTATATTAAATTATAATTGGTAATCAGTAACTTACTTACAAAATATACTATATAAATTAAAAACATCTAAAAAGAAATTGCTATAAATAAGGTAGATAACACTGACATCGAACTATTATTTTTTTTAATTTTAAATTATTAAAACCAAAAATTATTTAAGTACTACTTTTTTAAATTTGATGAATTTCCTACGCGTGAGCAGGCAACATATAGCTTCCCATGTGAGAAACATGTGTTTTTCAAATCCAAACTGCTAATAGACATTGTTTGGCCTTGAGATTTATTTATGGTCATTGCAAAAGCTAAACAAATCGGAAATTGGAGCCTTTTAAACGGTATTCGAGATTCTGACGCTATCAGTGGAATACGTGGAAACAGGACGATATCTTCTTTAAATTTTTTGTCAAATTTGTTGCTTCGAGAATATTTTCGGTCATTTTTTTATGACTAAGCCTGTACCGTTACATAATTGAGGTGGGTTTAAATTGCGTAGAAGAATAATTGGTGAACCAATTTTCAATTGAAGACTGTGTGTTGGCATTCTTGGCATATCCAGAGAATTCAAAAATTCAGTTGGAAAGTTTACAGCTTCGTTTTCATTAATAACTGTGTCGATTGATTTAAAAGACATCAAATCACCGGGCAACATCTGTTGTATATGGAAGTTAATTTCGTTCACATCAACGTTTCTTGCTGCCAAAATAGCACGATTACAGAGCCAATTATCAAATTATAAAATAAAAATTAAAAAAAATAAAAGGCTATCAAGAAATACTTACATGTTTTCGAGGTGGTATGAAAATTAGTAGAGAAAAACAGTAATAAATTAAATTTTATTTTACTATTTATAATATTAAAAACATTCAAATTGAACACTACACAATAATAACTAATATAATACAAAGTATAATTATCAAAATGATACACGAAAAGTTTTTACAGTATGATTATACATCATAAAAATATATGTAAATTCTACATTAGATTACGCGCTTGTGCGCGCACGTCAATTTTCTCTGGAAGATAATATAATCCTGAAAATAAACACGTCGCCATCTGCCGAATACCTGTGCAACTTAGATGCTAAACCGCCATCTATTAGGAACTTACAGAACTAACCAATAAATAAACACTAATGTCGTATAATAAATATTCAGATCAATAATTAAGAGATAAAAACTATTCTATCTTTTAAGTTGGACCATATTATAAATGTTTACAAAATTTTATCAAAATCCGTTCAGTAGTTTCGGAGTTTATCGGGAACATACATCGTGACACGAAATTTATATATATATATATATATATATATATATATATATATATATATATATATATATATATATATATATATATATATATATATATATATATATATATATATATATATAT
>JAJQOW010001322.1:0-54307 GCA_037975125.1 Latrodectus hesperus | reverse complement strand
ACTCAGTTTGTGCAGAAGCACCACCACACTCAGTTTGTGCAGAAGCACCACCACACTCAGTTTGTGCAGAAGCACCACCACACTCAGTTTGTGCAGAAGCACCACCACACTCAGTTTGTGCAGAAGCACCACCACACTCAGTTTGTGCAGAAGCACCACCACTCCATAGTTTTGTGCAGAAGCACCACCACTCTATAGTTTTGTGCAGAAGCACCACCACTCTATAGTTTTGTGCAGAAGCACCACCACTCTATAGTTTTGTGCAGAAGCACCACCACTCTATAGTTTTGTGCAGAAGAACCACCACTCTTAGTTTCTGCAGAAGCACCACCACCAATTGTTTTCTAACGCTGCAGAACTTCAAGACCACCCAAAGAGCTGCACAGAACCTGTCATAAAATATCTATATTTGAACCATATCGAAATTATAATTAAACTCATAATTCTATAATTATAAATACTTCTAAAAAATAGTTTGAAAACTCATAAGTTTAAAATTTTTATAGTCTTAATTATTAATGTTCATTTATTTTGTAATAAATTCTGTGATTAAACTAGCTAATAATTATGATATATTTATCGTTTGTTTCAATATTTGAATTTTAAGGAAAATATTTCCTTGAATTTAAATTAAGTTATTCTTCGAAGTAATCACATCAGCATCCATCATCTGCCATTTTGTCAACAGTTGTGCAAGTAATCATCTTGCAATAAAACATTGGGATTTTCTTAAAGGTTGGAGAAATTGGAATGTGGACTTTGAAATCTAAATTCCTATTTGAAATAAACATGTTAAAGCTCATAGAATATTGTAAAATATATCAACCTGTTTTAAGAAGGTAAATGTACTTTAGAATTAATATACACTATTAATATTGATTTCCTAATTAATTCATTTTAATAACAATAACTACTCTTCACTTTTATATTCGCAACAACCACATAATTCAGCCAATATACTGTTACAGTGTATCTTTATAAAATTATGGACAAAAATTCTGAAAAGATACATTAAATTATACTAATTTTCTTGCAAGTTTACAACATATTTGACTGTCCTCATCAATAGCAAACTGCAGGTTTGTCATTCGAAGCATGCGGTCATCTACTGCCTTATTCATCACAGGACAAATTACCCGATCTGAATTTGTTAAACTAATAGCTTTCCATACTTTCAGTCACAGCTTTATCCCTTAACACTTAACATATTTTGCGACTTAATACAACAATTCATAAGCTTACATTGAAGTCCTAATCACTAAACGAGCTCCTTTAACACATCTGTTTCTTTAGAGTATATGATTTACAACTGATGAATATGCGTGGTGGACTTGTTTTTACAACTATTGATATTTCAACTCTACACTGAATGGTATCTCAATCACATACACTAATTTGCATATTTGTTTTCATTCATTCAATGGCAACCTGAAAACAGCAAGAGCTTTTTGTTTACTTTATAATTTGTAACAAATTACTCGCGTAATACTAGAAAATTAGATTTACGTCACTTTAATGCACATTATTATAAAATTTCTCTATATGGTTCGTTTAGAGGCGTAATTTATTTGCACTCATTTTAAATGCATATTCAATTATAAGGTGTGTGATTTTTATAGTAATTTAAAAATTTTCAGCATCTATTAAGTATTTTGTTAAAATACAGCATCAATTGCATCATTACAGCAACTAAACATCTCACTCAGTGATATTTGGGGATCGGTGAATTTCCCAAATCATTTTCAGAAGGATACAGATTTACCCAGTACAACTGCTGAGTCAAGTTCAACTAATTATCTGATTCTGAAGAAAGTTCTCACCATGTGAATATGGTGAAGCCGATAAGCTTCAAGCAGTCCAACAATCGAAATCCAAGAGGTGCAAAAATACTGTTACCAAAGAGCATCATCTCTACTCTATCATCCTCAAGACATATTCAGAAGTCCTCAAGCTTGAGGTGCAACTCGCAAATTATTGTCAGATTCATTGTGGCGCCGGGGTTCCAGCACATTCCTCGAATAGACTGACAATATTTTTGTTCGAATAGTAAACTATGTATTGATTTCTTTTCCTTCTTTTAGTCATCTCTCAAGGCTGGGTACATAAGCAAATAGATGTTAAATTCATTCTTTTAAACTAAGGATACTGTGAAAATCAAACACTTAACAGACGAGAACTTTCGATTTCGTTACGTGTGGATGTAAGAGACACAAGAGGCGTAGTAGGAGTGTGTCGGAGCGAGAGGAACGGTGGGGTTGTGTAAAGACGAGTGGTAGCGGAGGTACTGCTTCCAGGCAATGGAAAATACATGTTTCGAATAATGTAAAAAGAACCATCTAAATTTATGTTTGTTAATGTAAAATAAATCTGTCGTTAAAAGAAGATATTTTGTATTACTGGATGATCCTGGAAACGACAGGTTCGTGAAACAATCACATTGGCGCTGACTAAAGGATGTGTTCCGGATTAATACAAAATGATGGGATGCTAATGATGGAAAAGTGTCTACAAAGTAGTGATATTAGTCTTTATTTTGATTGCTTCTCATTCCATCAAGAGCCAATATTTGTTTTAATTATGATTTAAGGGAACTTTTGTTTTAGAATTTTCTTAAATTTCTTTGTAGGGTTTTGTTTAATAAGTAAATGTAATAAATTAATAAAAATTGTTCAAATATTTGAAATATCAAGATAAAAATAATTATAATGTTTAATATTGGATTCGAAATATTGGTTATTGATATTTGTTCATAATTATTTAGAAGTCTTCTCTAACTGGTGATATTATTCAATATATATATATATATATATATAATTTTGATTTATTAAGAAAAAAATATTTTTGGAATAATCTGTTTATCAAAACAAATTCATGTCCAATAATAATGTTGCTAATTGCCAATTTCTTGAGTTGTGTGCATTAATTTAAAAGATGCTGTATTATTGAATAGTAAATTTTTGAAACGTATGTTTGGTTTAATGTGATATAATAGGATATAAATGCTTTTGTTCAGAATTTTCATTATCATTTTGTTTGTTATGTAAATGATATGATATGGAATAAGGAACTATTTCAAGAAAGTTTAATTGCTTTTTAAATGATTATTGTTTTGCATTATCAAATAACATGTTCAAAATTATTCAGTGTTATAAGATATATTAATTATTTACTATGATTGTATTTAATATTTATGTAAAGTAACCTAGATTTTAAATTTTGTTTCGAAGCCGAAAGTGTGAAGCATTTTTAAGATGGGATGTTTTGAATTATTTTATATTTCAAAAGTAATTGTTCTTGCAATGGTGAATAATAGATTTTTGGTTATTTCGATAGCTCTGCTTCATATTATTTTAAGGTAAAATGGTATATATAAATAGTGATGAACATAAATACATATTACTAAAAATTATTTTAACTTTTTATTGACTTAAGTTGTTATGCTTAATGATTTCCTGTGATAAGGATTCATTTAATTTAAAATGTTTCAACTCGAATTATGATTCGTATATGTATATTTTTTAGCTTGTTTTGAATTGTTTTCATTCATTAATGTGCATTATATAATTGAAGTTTTATGTATATTATAGTGTGTGGAAATGAAAATCGAAACTATAAATTTTTAAATTTAGTATTAGAATAAATTATTTAATTCTTTTTTTTTTGTGCACTAAGTAAGAGAAAGTGTTTTATTGATTAAACAAATGAAAGGTGATTTGTGTGATTTTAAATGTTTTATTTTGAATAATTGATAGTTTAAGGTTTGCTAATTTGCAATAACGTTAGTTGTTAAAATGACCTTCGCATTTTTGGGTAAAGCTCGGAAGGAGGGTCTTAATATTGGCGAGCGAGTTAGAACAGTTTCCTCCAGACGCAAAAATAATCGATTTAACAAATGTGATTACACAATCTAAACATTTTGAAGAGTCATTTGTTCGAGAATAAATAAATACAATAATTTCCGATCGGATAGAGAGAGAAAGCCAAAGCTGCAGAAAGGCAACGTGAGCTTGAAATTAAAATGCGTGAATTAGAAGATAGGGAAGATGAGAGCAATTCAGAAATCACTGTCGAATATGGGCGAGATAAATTAGGAAACATTTCTAGGTTATTTAAATATAATGGAAGGAGTAATTTTAGATTCCCCGGAACGAGCAGAAGAACGGCCATTCTTTTTCCATCATGCCGAAAGGATGTTCAAGCTTTATGAAGTACCCGAGCAGTATGAAGGGAAAATTATTTTACAGTGTTTAAAGGGTCGTGCTAAAGGAATAAATGCTATGTTGTCTGAAGAAGATTTAGATCAGTATGACAAAATCAAAAATTTCATTTTAAGGGAATTTAGAATAACCCCCTTACAACACAAGAAGAATTTTGATTCTTGTTATAAATTACACAATGAAAGTTATGCTAAGTATGCGTCCCGGGTGAAAGCTGCATTAGAACTGTATTTAAAATCAAGAGATGAAGAAACATTTGCTAAACTTAAAGAGCTTATTGTAGCAGACAAAATAAAAGAAACTGTGCCCCAAATATTTTTGAAAGAGGTTGAAAATAGGCTTCCAGTCCCTGAATTGGTGAAGGGAAATGGATAATTTTTTAGTTTCGATACCAAAAGGTTTCACAAATAATTCCCACAACTATACCAAATTTATTCCCGGCGCACATGGAACAAAACAGAACGAAACTGTAATAAAACCGTTTCCTGCTAAGTTAGAAATAAAAGTTTTTGAAAAGAAAGAATATTATAATTATCAAAAGAACCCAGATCCACGACCACAGAATCGTTTCGAAAATAATACCGCAAATTGCACTCCAGGTAAAAAGGTATTAAAATGTTTCAAATGTCAAGAAGAGGGTCATTTGAAAAAATTTTGCCCTCGAGTGAATACAGTATCACAAGTTTCTAATAGATGTGAAACTAAAGAAGTAAGCAAGAAAGAGTTAAATGAACTTTGCATTAAAATAGGTAATGCAAGTTTCAATTGGGAAATTCCAATTAGTGAATAGGATGGTGAGCTTTTACGATTTGATGTAAATATAGGAGATAAGTTTCAAGGAATCATTGATAGCGGTTCGGAAATTACAGTACTGTGAAAGTCAGTCGTGCCAGAAGAAATGTTGCAGTCAAGTGGGAAAATTTACTTGAGGCCGGCAATTGGATCTCCGGTTGAAGGAAAGCTTGTTTCTGTTCCACTTAGTCTTTGGTCAGCGGATGATGATATCAGGCCGTATATCATGGTGCATGCTGTGGTTGTAGAAGGATTGCATGAGTAAGCTTTGATCACTCCTAGAGTTTTCAGTTTGTTGAAAGAACAAAGAAGAAAATATCTCGGAGAGGAAATAAAAAATATCCACGGGAAAGAAATAGTTTCGAATACTTTCAATGTGGTGGGAAGGAAAATAGAAGCTCACATGGAAATAGAAGCAAATCAAGTAACACTTGATTTAGAAAATTCTGAAGTAGAGGTTTCAACTACTCCAGTGGAAAATAACTTTTTAAACGATGAAATAATCGCTATTAAGGATGAAAATAACACACCAGTTTCGCAAGCAAAGATATTAAGAAATGAGCAGTTGTCCTGTGCTACATTAAATCGGTGTTTTGAAGATGCCAAACAGCGTAAGAACAATTACTTGCTGGAATCAGATTTACTGTACCACACAGGCAATGTGGCAGGGCAGAAATATGTACAGCTCGTAGGTCCTGATTGCAGAAAAAAAGAAAATTTAAAATTGACTCACGAAACAACAATCTTGCCTCTAGAAAAACCAAGGAAAGAATTGCAATGTCTTTTTAGGGCGAAGGTATGCCAAGAGATGTGAAACGTTGGTGTGAAGCTTGTCACGATGGTCAATTGCGGAGGTTTGTTTGTTTGTCGCTCAACGGTCATTTTTTGCACACGAAGGCTAATTAGACCGGGACTTACGGCGTCAATTGCGGAGGAAAACCAAACTGAAAGACCGAGGACCTATATAAGCTGTTGGTAGGCCAGAACTACCCTTTCAAGTAGTGAAAGCTGACATTTTAGGGCCAATTGAACGTAAATCTTCTAGGGTATAACAGTATGTATTGTGTGTTCTGGATCAGCACAGTCGGTGGCCAGAGGGAATTTCTATTAAATCTTTGACTGCAAAAGCGACGTTCGATGCCTTTATGGAAATTTTTATGAGGACTGGCATTCCTTGAATCATTGCTATGGACAATGGAACTATTTTTGCTGCCAAGATTAGGGACTGTGTCAAAATTCTCTATACCAGGTTACTCACAGAGTAACGGATTAATAAAAAGATGGATTGGCACAATGAAGTCAATGTTATATCATGCTAAAAGGTCTCAAGGTAGAGGATTTGACAAACAGTTGGCTTTTCTGTTATGGGCATATCGTGAAGTGCCAAACGCTACTACTGGGGTCTCCCCATACCTACTAGTTCATGGACGCCCCCCATTTGGACCTTTAGCAATTTTAAAATCTACATGGGAAGATGAAGTTGTTTTACCTCAAGGTATTGGTGAATCAATCACTGATTATCTTCAGAAGGTTCGCAATAGTTTGCAGAAGTCTGCTGAATACGCCGACGAACATACTAAAAATCAACAGGAAGAATATGTACATTATCGTAATTTAAGATCCAAATTAAAAGAATTATCTATTGGGGATGAAGTTATTGTACTAATTCCAGACTCTACAAGCAAATTTTGTTCGAGGTGGGAAGGTCCAGGGGAAATTGTAGAACAGAAATCACCACAATCTTATGCACTTAAGTTACCAGATGGAAACATTCGTCATCTGTTAAAGAAATATATCCAACCGATGAATACGGTGGGCATAATATATGAAGCTGATGAAGATTTTGGGGGTAATTCAACCTGTACCTCTAGGAGGCCTTGGAGAAATAAAGGACTGTTGGAAAAAGCTAGAAGAAAAGACAGAATTGTCAAATCTATCTCCGAAGCAAAAGACTCAGCTTTTAACAATTCTCAAAGACTACAGAGTCGTATTCAATGGTGAATTAAATCGAGCTAAGGTACAACCTCATAAAATAACATTAAAAACTGGAATCTAAAGAAAAACAGCCTCCTATTTACCGAATACCAGAATCACTAATACCTCAGGTGGAAAATCAAATAAAAGAACTATTAAACAAGGATTTAATCGAACCATCTTCCGCAGAGATTGTTTATCCCCTTGTATGTTTCGCAAAGTAAGATAGAACGATTCGACTATGTGTCGATTATTGGGGACGAAATTCTGAGTCTAAATTAGCTCCATTTCCAGTGCAAAATTCAGAAGAATTACAATTCAAAGCTGGTGCGGCAAAGTATCTATCAACTCTAGACATCCTTAAAGGTTATTGGGAAATTCCATTGGATCAAGATGGTCGAGAACTAACAAGTTTCATTCAACTAAGGGACAGTATCAATGGAAAGTTATGCCATTTGGACTTGCAGGTGCTCCAGCTACTTTTCAGAAAATTATGAATCAGATCCTAAGACGTCATAACGATTTTGTTGAAAGTTTCCTGGATGATATCGTAATTTATTCATCTAGTTGGGAAGAACATTTGAACCATCTAAGAACGGTTTTGGAAACATAACAGTGCAATATTAGCGCAAATTTAGCAAAATGTACATTTGCTCGATCGAAGGTAAAATGCTTAGGTCATGTAGTTGGATCAAGAGAGCATGGGCCCGATCCGGACAAAATTGCAGCTATCAAAAAATTAAAATCGCTAAGAACAAAGAAATCCTTAGGATCGATATTAGGACTGTTTAACTATTACAGGGAATATATGCCTCATTATGCGAACATTTTGCTAAGCCATTAACAGACCTAACCAGAAAATCTGTACTCTTGTATAAAGATAGTTTATGTGCTGTCACTTCATTGTGAACCCCTGATTTAAATAAGCAATTTGAACTCCACACAGATGCTTCGGTTACTGGCATTGCAGCATATTTAATGCAGAGACACACTGATGGAAATCTTAAGCCTACAACCTTCGCCAGTCAGAAATTAACTCCACAGCCGAGACTAAATGGAGTACCATTGAGAGAGAAGCATGTGCTGTGATATGGGCTCTTGGTAAGATTGAAGCATGGACTTACGGAACATCCATAAATTTGTTCACAGATCACAATCCTCTGAAATATCTTACAGAAAGCATCCCGAAGAATGCCAGATTACAGAGATGGTCATTGGCTCTCTCTTGCTATCAGGTCACAATAGCTCATTAGCCCAGAAATAACGTTATCGCAGATGCCTTATCAAGGGTTTATGAGGATGATTAAATTATTTTTTTTATGAATCCAGTTAGAAATAGTAAAATATTTCTGATATGTCATAATATTCATAATTAACTTTATATAATATAATGTAGTTATTTTTATTTGTTTATGGTTTTTAATTTTCATAAGGTTTGTGTCAATAATATTTGCATAATTCTTTGTTAATATTGATTCTTTTTTTCTTACATTATAATATTGTGTTGTAATAAATATAATGGATATAGCAGTAGTATAGGCTAGTTTTCCTTTAAAAAGAATATGGAAGAAAAAATATAAGCTGAAGCAGGTCAGCAAACAGGTTAAGAATTAAGTTACATTTAGAACTTTGGTATTGCTTGGCTCTTGATGGAATGGGGATGAAATTTAAAAGAAACATTCTAGGATTCTTCGTAGTTTCTATTTGTGGGATAGGGTCCAACAATGGTAACTGGAGGGAAGGTGTGAAAATCAAACACTTAACAGACGAGAACTTTCGATTTCGTTATGTGTGGATGTAAGAGACAAGAGGCTTAGTGGGAGTGTGTCGGAGCGAGAGGAAAGGTGGCGTTCTGTTAAGACGAGCAGTAGCGGAGGTACCGCTTCCAGGCAATGGAAAATACATGTGTTTCGAATAATGTAAAAAGAACATCTAAATTTATGTTTGTGTCTGTAAATAGGATGTATTGATATCACAATCATTTTATGAATAAAACAAATTTTAAAGAATCAACTCTTACCAAGAGCCTTAATTGGGGTATTCAAGCAGTATTTCTACCTCAGTCCTCCTTTTTCTTCTGATTACAGGTCTAACCCGTGCAGGACATAAATAAGATTTTTTTAAGGATTTCAATAATTACACAAAACTAGAGATCGTGAGAAGTTAGAATGTTAATATTTCAACAAGTATGAAGAATAAAAGTTAAATTCACCTGGTAAAAATCTGCCTGAACTGTCTCTTGGTCTTGTGCAGACTTTTTTCTTTGGTCTTCCCCTTCCTGAATTGGCGCATCAATGGACGGCGAGCTACCTGCAGTGGCTACGGAGGGCCAGCTACCTGCAGTGGCTACGGAGGGCCAGCTACCTGCAGTGGCTACGGAGGGCCAGCTAGCTGAAGTGGCTACGGAGGGCGAGCTAGTAGCAGCAACTGTCAATTAAAATATCTACAGTTAACTCAGTAAATTACAAGAAAATTAATATTTAATAATTAATATATTCTTAATCATTTATTTGTTAATAAATTCTGTGATGAAACAAACTGGCTAGTCAATTATAAGACATTTATCATCAGATTCAGTACATGAATTATACAAAAAAATATGTTCCTGAAACTAAGTTAGTCTTCGATTGGTTTGTTTGTCGCTCAACGGTCATTTTTTGCACGAGGGCTAATTAGACCGGGACTTACAGTTTAAAGTGGATTCCGAACTACTACAAACATTCGTGCCCAAGGTGGGATTCGAACCCACGAACTTATGAACCGAAGGCAAGAGCGCTAACCATTCGGCTGCCAGCTCGGCAAGTTAGTCTTCAAAGTATTCATATCCGCATACAACTCCGCCTGCTAATGTGCCTTCAGTTGTGCCATCAATTCCCTTGCAATATAACTTGGGGGTTTTCTAAAAGGCTGCCAAAATTGGAATGTGGACTTTAAAATCTAAATTCTTGTTTTGAAATAAACACGTGAAAGCTCATAGAACGATTTAAAAATAAACTGTTTTGGCAAAGATATATATACTTTATATTGACACTATTGAAATTGATTTCCTTATTTCATTTTTATAACAATAACTATTCTTGACTTTCATATTCACAACAACCACATAATTCAGCCAATATACTGGTACAGTATCTTGATAAAAATATGGATAAATACTCTTAAAAAATCATTTAATTACACTAATTGTCTAGTAAGTTCACTACACATTTGACTGCCTTACTCAATAGCAACCTGTAAGTTTTTGTCATTCGAGGCTTGTCATCAACTGCCACCTTTATCACAGAGGAACAAATCCATCAACCTGATCCTGTGAAACTAACAGTTTGTCTTACAATCAGGCAGAGCCTTATTCCCAAATGCTCAACATATTGAGACTTGATGCGCACACACAATAAATTATAAGCTTACATTGAAGTCATAAAACAAATACTATAAACGAGCTCTTATAACACATCCATTTCTCTTGATTACTTTATGACTTACAACTAATAAATATGCATGATTGACTTCTTTTACAAAGATTGATATTTCTACTCTCCACTGACTGGTTCTCAATCACGTCTTACACTAATTTGCATGTTTGTTCTCACTTCTTTCGATGACAACATGAAAACGGCAAGAACTTTTTTGTTTACTTTATAATTTGTAACAAATTACACACAGAATATTGGAAAATTATATTTAAGTTCCTTTAATGCACATTAACATTATTTAACAATTTTTATCATCCATTAAGTATTTTTTTAAACATAAAACTACAGCAACTAAACATCAACTCAAAACATGTTTTTATTACAAGTGCTTGGTTTGGTTTGTCGCTAAGCAGTCAGTTTTGCACACGAGGGCTAATTAGACCGGGACCTACGGCTTAAAGTGGATTCCGAACCACTACAAACATCCACGTCCTTACTGGGATTCGAACCCACGAACTGTTGAATCTAAGGTAAGATTTTACAAGTGCAGTTCTGTTTACAGTTAGAAATGATACACAATATATATAAAATATGAATTACACAAAACTGAAATATAAATTATGTCAATCATTAAAAAATGGAAATTAAGTACTTTTACATATTGAGTCACTTTATGAAATAGGATTTGTTGGATTTCATTATTACCCTGTCAAACATGATTCGGTTATTTTGATGAAAGCAGTTTGACAGGTGTAACCATCTAGGGGTAAAAATAATAACTGTCTTAACAGATCTGTTTTATACATCCTTATTTATCATTTGGCTAATAAAGATTTCGGAGAAAACAGAGTATTATGGTCACAGCCTTGGCGAAAAAGTTTCTCACCAAGCAGAGGTTTGGTATTTTTGTCGCTCAACGGCTACTTTTTGCACACGAGGGCTAATTAGAACCAGGACCTACGGTTTAAAGTGGATTCCGAACAATCTACAAAAATCCATGCCCAAAGTGGGATTCGAATTCACGAACTGTTGAACAGAAGGCAAGAGCCCTAACCATTCGGCTGCCAGGTCGGCTCACCAAGCGGGGGAGACAGGGGTATTGGAATTTGATAGGCAACCCAGAATGAGTGCCAATCGGCATACGAAACACTAGTTTCCACACCAAGACTAAATAAGAAAACAATAATAACCATGTAAATAAAGCGGGCTTTTCCACCGATTTTAAATTGCGAAACGTAACGTTATGTACGAAAATAATAATCGTAATAAGAATTCATTAAAGATTCTATTTAAAAGTATTTCAGAATTAATGAAAATAAAGTAGCAAAAATAATTATTACATTCAATAACATCTAATTAATAAATAAAATAATGAATTTCAGAATTTTAGTAAACTATTTTATAAAATAATTTTGATAAATCCAGTTATTTAATTCACACACAGGGTATGTTACAAATCATTACTACATAAAAGCAGACAAACCATGGATAATATTAAAAAATAGAACGATTCTATAATTTCGCTTACTATTAGAGAAACTTATATACTTAACATACAATTTTAGGAATTCTATACCTGTAGCAAATAAAATTCTAGCCTTCATTTTTCATCCTGAGCATGCATGCACAGCAAAATTTAGAATGAATATAAAAGTCAGAATTTCTGGCACGATAGCCATAGTGAAATACAAAACTAATATAAAAGACAAGATGGAAATTCCGGCGCTCTACCTACAGCGAAATAAAAAATTTGAATATAAAAGACAATTTTAATATTCTGCGCTACATCCGAAGCGAATAAAGAAATGAATATGAAAAACAAGGTTTACACTGCCACGCTTTACATCTGAAAAACACATTTTTCACAAAATTCTACGACTTATTCTTAAGGCGAAAAAAGCAGACAAATAACATATAGCCATTTTTTTGTCTTAATCGCTTTTCGCTCCCACACACAATTATAAGAATGTAAATAAACAAATCAAGGACCATAGGGTTGCTAATACTAAGTCTTCAATATTCACATTTTATATCGCCAAATTTTTGCAACTACTTTCTTCAAGTGCGCCTGCATTAGAACTCCCATAAGGAGCTGATGTTCAGGGCTCCTTCTTGAGACACTAGTCTGAGAAGGTGTACAAGGTATATCAAGTATGCTAGAAAAGTATACTAGGATAATTACTTTTAAAGGATTTGCAATAATATACAATTTATATCAGTATTTAATCGAATAAAAGACGCGAGTTCAAATACAGAAGTAAATTTTTAATTTAGACTTAAAAAAAAGTGATAAAACACTATAATTACTTTAATATTATAGTATCTTTTTTCATAAGAATTATCAGTGATTACTATTTAAATACTAGAATTGAAATCTTCAGAAACTAACATTGATATCCATCAACATTATGTCATGTTTTATTATAGATGGATTTTTTAAGCTCTTCAAAGTATCCAGAAACTAACATTCCAGATTCATTAACACAGCCTGTAACCACCAAAAAAATGACAAAATATATTTTTGAATGCTGGGAGAAAGGGTTGCTTTTGTTTAGTATTTTTGAAAATTACTCATTTTACAACAATATTAAGAGTTATCTACAATAACGATATTCTATAATGTTTAATTAGGAAATTGTTCTTGATTACATTCAAATGTTATTTGTATTTAATTAATGCATTTACACACATGATATTAAACTTTCATTTACACATTTATTTTCTTGGAAAAAATACCAAGAATGAGCCACTGTAAACTTACCTTGTTGTTGGGTACCTTCACTACTGGATCCAGTAACGAAGTCACTAGCTGTAATACAAAATTCTATTAATTTATAATCTTATTTCTAAAAAACTTAACAAAAATCATTTTAAGAATTCCTTTTGAAGAGTAAGCATTTGAGCATTGAAAACAATTCTGAAAAATTAAACGACCAATGGATTTTAGTATTTTTTTCAAAAATGTGGTAAGGGAAATATGATAATTAATTGTTGCCCATAATTCTTTTTTTAATGAAAAGGTTTCTGACCTTTTTATTAAAAAAGCCCTTTTTATTATTTCTGACCTTTTTTATTAAAATCGCTAAATTTAATAATTTCTTCATACATTTTTTCATTTCAAATGATATTACAAACTGATTCTTAAAGATTTTGATTTTAGCAGCCATAATTTCTCTCAATTAATATAAGATATTTGAGCTTAGGAAGCCTTACTTATCTTCTTGAAAGATGTTGCATAAAATGAGATGGTATTTGTGAAAGAGGGACAAAACATACACACAGACAGATGTAAAAACAGTCCAACTTCCCTCACATTGCTTTGTGTAGGATGGGATCAAAACTATGAAATTGTGAAATATTCTGCATATAACGGTGCTTGGCATACCATTGCAGCATTCATAAAACATCCTCGACTTTGAGATTCAAAACTTCCCTTTCATATAGCATGATCGGACTAATTGTGCATTAGTTATATATTTCAGTAGTCAATCTGCCAGCTAATGAAAATCCACTTAGGCCATATTTGCAGCAGTTCTTTGGCTCAAATCCGATATCTACTTCGATGTTAGTGGTAGATCAAAATATATTTGAAACTTTACATTTTGTTCTAACTCTTGTGTACAAAATTACTCATGAACAACACAACAAATTAGCTTTTAGCAATCTTGAAATCAAGATTTTCCATTTGATTCCAATTTTAAAAACAAATATTATAGCTTGTCCATTCATTAAAGCTTACACTTTCCTTGGGTTCAGTAAAAGTGCCAAGTTCACACTATTAATTGTACTTATTTTCTCCAATGCTCCAACAATTATGATGGATTTGCAACTATATTTTCTACGGAAGTTCAGATGAACATATACTATTTTTTCCAATTGGATACACTTACAGAATGATGTACACTGAACATATTGCCCCATTACTCATGTTAATAGTGATTAAAATTTTAAGTTGAATAGGTTCATTTTACCCAAAATAATCATAACATATGGAATATTTGAGAAAAATAGATGAAGCAAGCACATACGTCTAAGTCAGTAAACAAGTAAGGTAAATCTATAAAAAATTTAGTGCAAAATAGTTGCACTATGATAACGTCCAACATTTGGAACTGTACGATTATAAATTAAAATATAAAATAAATTCATTACTTTGATTTGTATTCAATGATAATTTTTGCACATAATGCTTACAATAAGACAGGGGTTTATCGTTTGAAAATGGATTCTAAACCAATACCAAAATCCAAACTAGAGTTGGGATTCGAATTTAAGATATGTTGAACCAAAGCTCAGACAGCTAATCTTTCGGCTACAAGCTCTGCAGAATTTCATTGCTTTGTCGCACTATGATTACGTCAAAAATGGGTGAACATTATACTAATATCACAAGTTCTAAATTAAATTCTATGCATTACAAACATGCTGGAAATCTTGTTCAAATTAAAGAACTTAAAATCTGTCAGAGAAAGTTGCTCATTCTATTACATTTTAGTTTATGTTACTTGATGATGAGAAACATGTTGCATATTTATCAAAGTATAACACATACCCTTATGAATAATTAACATTTTAAGTACTATAAATTGTTAATAAGAAATTTAAAACTTACGAGGCTCCTCATCCCTAATGTCTTCAACTTCCATCAGCCATGGGTCGTGTTCTAAAAAATAAAAATCGTATGATTATCAACGTTCTCATCTCACAGCATCAAAAGTTCTTATGATTTAATTAAACATATACAATTTAAAACTGAAAAAGCAACGAAATGTACAAGATTAAACAAAATGTCTTTACTCATTTTTTATTCATTCACAATTCCTTTTTCAATATTTCCAATACGTTTTAGTTACGAACCCTGTTAAATTTGAATGATAACAGCTGTTCTAAATTATATTGAGTACTTATCAAAGACCTAACATTCCATATAAACTTAATATTCAAAGCATTTCCTATAATCTTTGAATTCTTTACAAAATAGTAACAAACTTGAGTATTTAAGGTCGTAAAATTACTTTGTTCATTAAATTTTATAGAAATAGACTTTTTAATACAACATTAAAACAAATATTTCAAGAAAACATTGAAAATTTTATTGTAAAACAATGATTTCACATTTTGATCCGAAATAGTTTTGGTTTTATGCAATTATTGTTGAACCAAATTCTATAGAATTATTCAACTCGCCATTGATTTCTATTGTCCTAGATGTATACAGATTTACAAAAGCTATCAATTACCAAGGTATATAATATATACATTTTATATTAGAACTCCAGATTACCAAGGTATATAATATATACATTTTATATTAAATTGGCAAAGGCTGGCTCAAATCTACAACAGCCTTCTCCAGCCTTGGAGTACCATACTGTTAAAAGGCTTATTAAGTCAAATATAGCCTCCTATCGTAGAAATATTTACAAGATGTGCATAAAGGAGAAAGCATGAGCTTCCTTACTAACAAAGCCTTTTCCGTGTAACCTCCACAGAGCTGTGGGAGTGGCAAATTTTCGCCTTAAAACTGGGCATGATTATCTGCAAAAACACCTTCACCGTTTGGGTTTGAGGGACTCTCCAATCTGCCCTTTTTGCGGACTAGAGGATATGACTGGTGACCACCTTTTCACTTGCCCTGGACTTTCGGACGTCGCAGATAGAAATTCTGCGGAAGATGACTTTTCATTCACCTCAAGATTGTATTGGGCTGCCCGACAGAGACTGATGGTTGAAAAACCAAGGTCGGGCGTAGGATAAAAAAAAAATATTAGAACTCCACACAAGTAGCTAGAAATATATTTTAATCCTTACTAAGGCAATTCTTAAATGTTACTCTTGTTCACAGAATACTCCATTAATAGGGTATATATAGTCATCTGTACGAAAACTATAAAACTTCTATCATCAGAATAATGATCAAAAAGTGAATGATCAATTTCTTTTTGAACAGTCACGTAATTTATTTTCGATTCGAAACACGGAATAAACACTAATTTCTTTTAATGGTTTTCTATACCATAATCAACATTTCAGCTCGAGATAGATATCGATCCAACAAACTCAATTAAAGTTAAAATTAAAACCATTCAATTACCAACTCCACATACCAACCGCTTGAAATAAATTTTAAACATTCAAATACACAGGTTCTCATGCCTGATGAAGTGTTTTTTAAAGTTCTTATTAATCACAAGGTTCTGTTTACATCAGTACGTAAGTGCTAGTTTCTTAAATATTTAAGGACAGTCGAATTCATATATTACATTTAACACTCAGAATTTAACTCTTTAACCGGGAAAAATTCTGTGCGATTCCCGGCTGTCCCGAGCCCCTTGGTAGGGGCACCTGGCTTCACTGCAATGCTTTAAATTCAACTCCCAAAATTAACAGATTACCGTGAAATTGTAGTTGGAGAACTTATTTACTGAACGGTTAAGGTTAATTTAATTAATGCGAGCGAAAATCAAAAGTGTTTCGGAAGCAACAGATAATTATGTTTTACTTTTCTACATTTGCATTTTTATTTTTAAATGATTAAAAGCTAACTATTGATATTTTGACACGCTCACCTGGATGTAGTGTTGCAAGGATGGGGAAAAAACCAGGTTTATTCACGTGAATTAACCTGGTTTTTCCCCATGAAAATTTTGAAAATTCACGGGAATTTTTAAAGCTCCCAAATTTTCAAAATTGTGGAAAAATTTGAATTTTCTGAAAAATTTAAAAGATTATAATTATTAAAAGGAGAGGTTTCAAGTTGTGTTCATTGCAGTTATTTCTCATGGTGTTTATTATTTGAATTTGTATTTTTTAAATTTTTAGACAGAGAAAACGTTTAGATATGTATTTCAACATATATACATATATATTATATATATATATATATATATATATATATATATATATATACACACATACATACATATATATATTCCTTGAAAAATATTATTCTATTAACATGTATAAATATTCAATCTTTTAACATATATTCTTTGAAAATATTATTCAACTAATATTTATAAACTTAATGTTAAATTAAACGCAGTCGATTAGCTTGATAACCGATTCTAAAATTGCATACGAAGATTTTTTGTAATGTCAATCGTTAGTGTATATAAATATTCATTTTGTTTTTCATTAGACATCTGGAGTCATTTTTGATAAATTTAGATAAAAATAGTTTGAATATATATCTAGTTGAAAACATTTAGTAAGTAATTTTTAACTGTTGTGCTTTTATTTTCTGTGGTTAATTCAGATGAATAGTATATTCAATAGTATATTTTTCACAATTTTAATGCTCATATTTTATGATTTTCATTGCTTTTATAAATGCGTATTGTAGAAAATAAAATATTACTTTGCTTAAAAATTATTTACAGATACAAAAATTTACTTCACTTCGTTTCATATAACGCGAAAAAAATAATCTCTAAAACTAAATGATTGGCTTAATTTATTCCTTAAAAAATTCCCAATGTTCCCCAAGATTAAAGAGTAAATTTCCAAGCTTCAAAATTCCCGGGAATTTTACATCTCTACCTGGAATACATAATTAGACAGATATTTCCACGATAACTTGATTGGAAATGTACATCTATTACATCAATGCAACATTTGATTTAAATTACATTTATCGGTTTCTGAAGGAATTTGAAAATTCCCGAATTCTACTAGTTAGGAATTTGTCAATATACTGTCACTCTCCTGATTTAAAAGAGGGTGAGCTGCAGGAGCTTGCCATAAGCGAAATTCTTATACTTTTTATTAATAATAATTTTTCATAGTTTAGTTCCTTTTAAAAATTGGAATTTTTTAACCATACTTTCGATCTTCATTTCTTAAATTTTTGGTTTTCATTCTTTTAATCTTTTCCTTTTTAAGTTTCATAGTTTGTGCTCAAAGTTTGTAATATTGTTTTCTACTACAAATCTTGTAAATGTGTAAATAATGAAAATATCTTAATTTTTTCATATAAAATTAATGTAATATTAGATTGGTCTGTTCCATTTTAATTCATATGAGAGGTTCATTTTAGTATAAAGTTATTTACTAAATTATATGTGTTAATGTTATGTGGTAATTTTTGGATCTATTGACTTAGGGAGATTACAGAAGAGTAAGTTCCTGAAAGACGCCTATTTAATTTTGTGAATACGCCAAGATTCACATTGTCCTTTATGACTCAATTGTTATACAGGTTATCTAAGTCAAGTCATATACTAAAAAAAAAGTCATGAAAATATTAGCAAATCAAATAAGTTTATTTTACTCAATATAAAAAAATAAAAACGTTCAATGATATTGTTTTCTCTGGACCCTTCTGGATATTTAAATTATTCAAAACTTAGAAGTTTTTTTGTCGAAATTTCAGTGTTTTGAAATATTATTTGTCGTGCTATTTTTAATTTCTCATAACAGATTAAATCATTTTATTTAACAAGAATTACTTCACTAATATTTTTAATATCGTTTTATGATAAAAATATGAAAATTTAATTTTATTTTGATTATAATACAGTAAAAAACAATAATTCACAAAAAAAGAAAATTTCATAAATCTGAAATATTAATGGAAACTTGTAAGAATTTAAATGTGCTAATCCGATTTTACTTAAGTTATCAAGAAGCGATATAGAAAGATCAGTTTCAGTAGTTATTGAGAGTTAGTGAAATTGTATTATTCATTGTCCCAAAATGAAAAATACCCTTGGTATTTTTTATCAGGCTTTTAAACTGTTGTAGAGCCATTCAGTCTAGTGTCACGTTACACTCGTGAGAGAATTCCTGCTGCAACTTGTTTCATATTAGTGGTTCCCTTTGTACAAAATTTTGTGTCCGGCATCAGACTGACCTTCAAAGATAGGGGGCAAATTTTTCATAAAATAGCACGACAGTATGCTGCGTAGGGAATTGTCTTCCTGGAATAGAAATGGAGGGAATCGAGAAATAATTATCTCCAATTATTAGGAAAACGGAAAATTTCCTTCCTTTTTATTGTTCACACGATTTGTATTTCGTTTCTTCCAAAACATCGCTTCATGGGAACAAAAAGGTAAACTTTTGAAAATCTGGAGTTCTGACAGTCAAAATATTATCGCCGTAAGTTATACTTTTTGTCTACTATGTATTCTTTCAATTTGAATATTAATTTCATATTTTTGCTGGTATAAATATTTACTAGCATATGCTTGCAGAGTTTTGAAAATTAAATATTAAATTACTTATTAGTAAAAACTACTCATTTAAAAGTAATTTACTTAATATTTAAATGTCTTTATTTCGGGAAATAATTTTTATTTTACTCGTAGTTTTGTTGGCAATTAGTTCAATTTATATAAAAATAAATCTTTTAAGATGAAAAATTCGTTCCAGAAATTTATAAAGAAATCGTACTCATTTTACATTGTTTCTCATTTTACATTGTCAAGAATTTCTCATTTTACTTTGTAAAATTATAAAAATAAGACCGCCGTTAAATGATATAAATTTATTGAAAAAGAAAAAACTTCCTGCCATTGTATGGACAGCACTTCCAAAATAATTCTTAAGAGAAATAAATTTTAATTTTAATAAAAATTACTCTTTATTTTAATATCTTAAAAAAACAGTTTTTTAAATGCCTTAAAAATACGAAGAAAATTTTCACTACTGCGATAACTGAAAAAATTTCTTTGAATAAAATTAAGCGATGTAACAGTTAAAATATATTTTTTATCTCAACAATTGTAATTCTTGATAATATTTTGAATCAGTGAAGAACTTGAAAGAATATAGGGTGCATCAGTTTTGAGAAAAAAAGTATTTTTAATAATATATATTGTTTGGCTGAAAATTTCTGATTAGATTAAATATACATTATTTTACTTGAATTTATGTGTGTTTTGATATTTGATTTTAGAAATTTGAAAAATATTTTCTCTGTCTGTATTGGCATTCAGTTGCTCAGATATTTTCATTGATGATGCTATGGCATAATTTAATTATCTAAACTGAAATTAGATGAAGACTTCTTAACAAGGTCTTTTAATTTTGGAATCAGAAAAATTGGTTTTATCGTATAAAAATGAAATATAAACTACCAATATTACGTTTTTCGATTTAAATTTTTTTACAATATAATTTTGTGGTTTACATTAACGGTCTTAGTGATATAATTTAAATATTTAAAAAGATATCATTGTGAAAAATCAGGTGAGCGGATCACAATTAATAGGGAGTAAAAATGCTTAATTGCTGCAATTGGTTAACAAGCTAGAAAAGATACAATAGAAAAAATTTTTAAGACATTGTTAAGTACATGTTAAATCATTACACTCAATTTTTCTTAAAAGTTAAAAATTGATAAATCAATAAATATTCTGACTTCAAAACTAATATCCAGATCAAGGCCTACAATGCCCATCTGTTTTCCTAACTGAGGGCATTAGGATGAGAAGCATATGTCCCGGTTAGGTGGTCAGTCCAAACCTAAATCCTTGGTGTTTAGTTCCCAAGCATGATTGGTACTCAGTTAATAGATCCACTGAAAGGATGAAAGGCTGAGTTGACCTAGCCTGAGAATCGAACCTGTAGCTTTGGAGCGCTAAGTCACCGTGATTAACAAATGTAAAAGTTCGGGTGAATTTTGTCACAGATTTCCATGGGAAAGAAGTGTATAGAAAAATGTGGGATTGATAGGTTACTCAGCAGTAGAAAAGAAACTAAAAACTATTAGAACTTCCAACATGCCTTATCTCTAACGGTGAAAAGAGATTACCATTCAAATACTTTTTACTATTTCCACATCAATTGCAAGCTGTGAACGTTCATTCAACAAAATATAATTAATTTTTGACTTATTTATGATTCACCACGAGTCAAAACCGTTTAAGTGATTTAACAATTTTAAGTATAGAATAAGAAAAATTTTAAAAGATCAACTTTGATCAAGTAATTGATCAATTCGCTTCAGTAAAGACACGAAAAATGTGAATAGTGTATATTAGTTTGCGAATATATCTATGATCTGCAACAAATTATTTCCCGTTTAAAAATTTTTTTACGTTTCTTAAAATAATTTTATCAGTATATAAAATCAATAATATCTTTTTATAATTAATTATAAATTACAAATGTCCGGTTATTCTAATGACACTTTTCCGAATTCAATATAAGTGTTCTTTTAATTAGAATTGAATTTTGTTTAAATTTAAAACTGAGCTTGATACTTTAATATATTTTCGATTATTTATTATAGTTGGTAAAACATTGTTATTTATATTGTATTCTTATTACACTATATTATATATCTTTTATTACTTAATACATTTTATTCCCATATTTATATCGTATTATTTAATTTTCAAGGGAGCGCCAAAAAAGGTATCGTACCCGCCAAAAAGGTATGCCAATTATGCTCACTACGCTACTGCATTCTACTTTTAAATAATTTAAAATCAACTACATGTGCTATAATTTCCTAATTACTCGAGAATTTGACTAAGCTTTTTAGATTTTTCATATTGTTGTAAGCTTCACACAACTCAAATTTTCAGTACACATATTTCAAGCATTGGTTAAAATACCAAGATAAAGGTAATTACAAAAAATGAAGGAATGAATCCTTATAAGTATTTTCGAATGGGACTTAAGATAATTTTATTTGGAATAAAGAGTAACATTTTGTTACGATTAAGGTCTATATCTTTACAAGGTCTATATTATTTTTAGCACACAAGAAAATTTTATTTTTGATTTAAACTGTCACTAAATTTACATCTTAGCATAGGACTGACAAATGCTATTCAACTACATCAAGAATTGCTAATTTCAGAAAAATTACGAGAAATATTCCCTTAAATGTTTAAGAAATGCCTATCTGTTTCAGAGACATGTGATTTCACCATAAGCTAATGATGAAATGTAAATATTAAAAAATGTTTGAATTAAGTGATCACAAACATTTTTCTGTATAAGGAAAACAGCGGAGAATATGTTAAATCATTTAATGTCTATTGTGAGGTATTAAGGATTTTTTAAACTAATATTTCGTAAATATAATTTAAAATACTTGAATAAAAGTTAAAGTTACTTACAAATTCCAGAAAATATGAAATTTCCTTTTCATATAAAAAGAAATATTTTCATTTACTAAGTTATTGATTACATTTTAAGCATTACACTTTCTCATATTTCAAAATCTAACAGCTTTTTACTGAAGATTATACTTTTACCTTCTTGAAACAGAATATTTTAAATAAGCATAATGTTGTGGTTTTGTTACTTTAGTGCGTTTTCGAAAACAAAGTTCAATGACTTAATTTTAGCATTAAGCTAAATAATTTGATCTTCAATACGATTTTTCTAAAATAAGAAAAAAATTTTGTGATAAATTTATAAATTATTGTATGTATTTTTAACAGTTTAAATTTAATGCAAAATTAATACTGTCGAACTAGATAAAGTATTCATTTCTGGTTAGTGAATACATGCTTACAAAAATAAATTTTGTGAATATTTCTTCAATAAAATCTATTTTAAAATATTTTACTAATCAAATTAAAAGTACCTAAATATTTTTATTTTATAACCATCAAAAGAAGGAAGTTAAATTATTGTACTAAATTACTTTTTAGTAGAAAAGTAATTCTCTAAATTTAATGCTTATAATATTTGCATGTTAAAGCAGTTTTAATTCTGTGAAGGGAAATATATTTAATGTAGGACTAATTTGAATTTGTGAAAAATGTGATATTGACACAAGTTCTATATTACATATTCAATTATTAGAATACTATTGTAAGCAATAGTGTTAAGATTTCTTTTTTTTATAATTTTGTCATTTTTCTACTTTTGAAAAATATTCATATGAGAGACATTAATTTTAACATTTGTGCAAAACAATTTAAGAAATAATAAAAGATATATACATAATAATATGGGTACTAGTATAGAGTGGTATTTTTTACATAATTAGAGACTGAAATTTTTCGTTACGAGGAATTCAATATGATATTTTTGCATTCAAAATTTTTCACGAAAATTTCATCTGTTGTCAGTAGCTTACTATATATAAGGAAATCTATTGTTAGACAATTAAGTTAGCTTATTTTTTTAAATTATTAAAAACATACAATGCCCGAATTCTTCAGAAATATGTCTCTTCAAGTATACAAAATCTTCTAATTCTTCATAAGTGCTAAAAGGGAAAACTTTCTTTATCTAGGATTGAGGGAGGTCTGTAGCCTTACGGCCATTACCTCATTTTCTAATGAATTCAAGTCCTTGGATAGTCTTGGCCTGGTGATTAAAAAATCAGAAATAAAGATACAATAATGAATAATACAAAGATATTGACTTTGTATTATTCAAGTGCAAAGAGTGCTCCCAGGTAAGTGCTCCAGTGGGAGCACTTACCTGGGAGTAAGTTCCCAGAGTGCTCTGAGGTAAGTGCTCCCACTGGATGCACTCTGCATGACTTGTGTTTTTTAAACTAAGTAATTGAATAATCCTAGTAATAAGCACTTAGATGCCAATAATTCTTGGTACACACAAAATGCCGTTAAAATTATTTACAAAGGGAGTTTATAAGGAGAATACACAGGATGATTGCAATAACTCTTTGAAGCACACAAAGTTCCGTTATAATATTTACAAAGGAAGACAAAGAAATTCTTTATTCTTTTTTTTCGATATTCGTTTAAGATTAAGTAAAATTGAGCTATTTACAGGATGAACACAAATTATTTACAATGAGGTTTCTCACAGAATTTCATTTAAGTGGAGATATGATTTCCATTAATCATTATTCTTTCTCTTCCGCTTAAGATTATTTGAATAAATGGAGATATTGGCGAGAGGTTTTACTCTCAATACTGCTCTGGACATGTAGAAATGCATTAGGTCATAAGGACTATAAAATTCAATACCCTGAATCTCACCATTGTTGATTGTGTATATTTCATGGTAGAAATTAAATGCAAGAAATTTGATGTAGCAGGGTATGGGCAGGATACCCAAGCTCTCTTATTTGCAGATTTCTAAAGAAACTCTGAGTCAGTAATTAATCTTAAGTATTTTGCTTTGCTGGGCTTCTGAGACTTTGAATCAGCTGCTCCTCTCCAGATTGGAGCAGCATAGGTTATTATTGGTTTGAGGCAATAGTGAATCCATGGTAATCAACCCTACTAGTCCAGGGAATTTCTCTTCCCTCTAATTTAACCTTTTCACTCGGTAACATCTTTCTTGTAAAAAGAACTGCCTGGGACTTGGTTGGGTTTACCTTTATTTTCCATTTAACAAGCCATTCTTCTACTTCCTCCAGGTGTTCTGATATGTGTTGGTGTAGTATTTTGTGATTGCTATTTGTGGTTAATATGGCAATGCCATCCACAGACAGGCAAAGCATAGTACTAGGATTCCGCATAATGCCATTGATGACATTAAATAGGAATGGGCCCAGCAGTGATCCCTGTTGGTCTCCTGGTAAAATGGGCTTTTCCTGGGAGTAAACATTATCAAACCTTATAATTAATTTTCTATTAAATAGGTATCTTTAATAGTTTGATCAGGATGGGGAAGTTGTAAGTAATGAATTTGAATGGTAAGCTTTGATGCCACTCTGTCAAAAGCTTTTTCTATGCCAAGAAGTAATCCACCAGTATATTTGTTGATGGCAATAGATTTTGCTATCTTCTCCACTGCCCGGAGCAATTGGTGATATGTGGATAGTTTCCGCTAAAAACCAAATTGCAAAGGGATTATGATGCTTTTGGATACAGAAGCTTCAGTTTGATATTGAATCAGAGATGGACCACACTGCGCGACACATTAAAACGTCTAGCAGCAACAGCCTGTGATAACCCCATTTCCATCCATCCGACTGCCTTAACGAATCGGGCAAACGGCGTCTTTCAGACATTGCGGGACCCCACTGCCTATTGTCAAGGAAATTGCTAACAAAAATTGTAAATCAACAAAAGTTACACGCTTAATTACGAAAGGCTTATATTTGCATATTTTTCTCTCACTCATATATATAGCTATTCTTATATATATAAAGTGGCAGCTACCATTTTTGCATAAATTTTTATTAAGTTCGTTTTTATCATTTATATAAACTATAAATTGTTTTGTTAGTGTCTTTTTTTATGGTGAACTTCGAACAACATGTTCCTTAACTTTTTGAGGCCAGTGTATATATAAATGTCGTACATTTTAAAAGAATTTTTTATTGATTTCTTTTTGCTTCAAGTCTATTTGGGAATTGATTCGATTGTAAACAAATAAGTGAAAGTAATTGATGCTTTTACTTGATAAAATCAAAAATTTTACAGTGCTATACAAGAAATTTAATGTTTAGCTTTTAACCCCGATTTATATTGTGAGAGTTTTTTCGATAATTAAGCATACCTCAGACGCAATTTTTTCTCATTACGTACGGAATTTAAATTATTTAATATTCCGTACGTTTAAAACCATTCTTTGCATAAAATACGTAACCAAATCTTGTCTCTCATTACATTCTTCTATTTCTTTTCAAAATATTTGACTGGATATCACATCTTGTGATTGGATAAAAAAATTCTAATTTAAAAGTTCCTTGTCCTTGTGATTGGAATTTTGTTGCTATAAGTAATTCATAAAAGATCCGTGCACGACTTAACACTACACGAACTCTTTTGTCGTTTTCTTATCTTTTTTAACAACCGCTTTGTGTGGCATAAAATATCTGTGTTGATTCCTCTCACATTCTTCTAAAATCCAATTTTTTTAACTTATCACTTAATATTTCGCCTCACTCATTAGCCCAGTTATTTTTTGAAAAACCATTTTTCAACTCTTCAGATTTTTTTCCCGCCAACCCGAAGTTATTTTTAATTTTATATAACTAAATTTCTACGAGTTTTACACTTCTTATTCACAAATTTTAAGTTACTTTTGCACAATATTTAACCCTTTTGTTAGCTTTAATTCCTGAAGTTTCAAGTTCCTACAAAAATTGAATATCAGAAATAGCTACACAAAAATTAGGTGATAGTGACTTTTAAATATTATATTTGTAATTTTCTTATTTCCATGCAAAGTATATCCGAAAACAGTTGGGACTCATGTTGTTTTGTTTATTTTTTCCAAAAGAATCCACTTATATATTTAGCAAAAAGACACCATCTCTAAAAAATTTCAATATTTATATCACTATCACAAGCTATTAGTCTAAGATTGTTGCAGGTATATATATATATATATATATATATATTCATATTTACTCTCTCCTCTTTTAAAAGTAGAAAAATGCTTTGCAAATGATGACTCAGATTTTTTAGTTTCTCTTTGAAGTCACATACATTGCATTCTCGCTCTGTTTCTTAGCGATATGGGTGGATCTTTAATTCACGATCAAGTACAGTTAAAATTTTGTCTGACATAAGTTCGCATAATGATTTGAAATTATTCATGTTTCTCAACTGACAATATTCAAAACTTGTACTTTGTCTAATCCAATTTTTACAAAATTCCCACAAGGAAATTTTTGAGTATATTGAAAGTAACCTAAACATTCTTGAGGTATTTGTTGGAACTCACCTAAGATAACAGATTTAAATTTGTCGTCTCTATCCTTTTATTTACAAGAATATTATGAATTATAAATTTACAAATTTTGAATTATTTTTATAAATCAATCCAAATTTTCAATTAATATTTTAATTTGATTAATTTAACACCACAACGAACATTAACTCCTTATTCTTCGGCTATGAATATTAAATTATCATTTCTTAAGACCCTTAAGCCCCTATTACATTAGAGTTGCCCAGATTTCAGTTTGAGCAACTCCCGTAGACTTAACATTACGTGACGTCACAGCTAAAAATTTGAGCAACTCGTTCTATCCGTCCAATAATACTACAGATTTTTTTCACAGCTGCGCATTTGAAACTTGTTAATCATTTTGTTTTCGCCAAGTTTCATGCCAAATGAAAGTTATTGGCATTATAAGTTGCCGAGAATTAGCAACTTTTTTGTGCATGCAGCAGCAACTCGAGCAACTAATATCGCCAATGATTTTAAGCATGGATCATGTTTTGTCTTTTTTTCGCCAAGTGGAAGTAATAACATGGAAATAAGTGACTTGTTTTAATTATTGCCTTTCATTTCAATCTAGCAGAATTGCCGGTATTAAAAACAAACAAAAAGGAAATGCTTTTCAGTTAGAAATAATCAACTTAATTTTTTCATCATACATCAATAACAACATTTGATGAAGATTAAAAATTTTTTTGTCTTTATTGTGTGCTTTTTCAATATTATAGATGAAACACTTAATAAATTTAATAGATAGTTAAAAACTCAGATAATTAAAATTGTTTTTAATTTCTTCAGCTAAGTAGACGAGAAGTGTTCCAATTTCAATATTTATTAAATTTACTGAGTTTTCAAACATTAATTTCATTTAAAGTTTTGTTAGTTATTCAATTCATGGGACTATTTTGTCATTTCACAATGTTTACAGTTTGTGTTGAACTTACATTTGCATATTTAAATTGAAACTTCAGTCGAAATAAGTATGCCCTATTTTATTTAAAATTTATATAAATTTTATTATATAAAATTTATATTAAATTTATATAAATTCCATATAAAATTTAGTGTTAATTTTACTTTTATTTTTTCATTACATTAATTTCCTGTTTTTCTTTTTAGCAAGTTAATGCCTTATAATTAAATGTTGAAGGCACAAGCATTTTGGTTTATTATTTACAAATACATATTTATAAGATTTCATTATTATTCTTCATATAATTAAATTCTTTTATACACTTTCCCCTGGAACACACTTAATGTTCATTTACTCATCCAAAATATATTGCAATCTTACAACTAACTCCATTTACTTTTTTGACAGTATGTAAATTAGACTTAAAAATAAATTTCTATAATGATGAAAATACTGGAGTGTACAAATAAAATAGTGAAATGATTTTAATGTAAGCAAATATTTCTATTTAAATAAACATTAAAATATTATTCCTGTATATATTGTGTATTAAATTGATATAAATCAATATAAAATTTTTATAATTTAAATCGTTTTTCAATTGTTTTTATGATGAAGCATTTTTAACATATTATAGATTATAGTAAAACTAGTTAAAAATCAAATTTTAAAAAGGGCTGTGTTACAACTTTGTGTTAAAAAGTTACAATTTTAATAATGAAATTAAACAATATTTGATTAAAATAGAAATCTTGTATTTGTTCCTATTTGCGATGTAAATACAAATAATGTGAAAGTATAAAAAGTATAGATGATTGCTATATTTGCAAAATAATTTAATTTCACTGCAGATATTCAATTCACTGTAGATATTCAAATGCCTCACCATGATTTTCAATTTCAAGATAATCAGCTATGAGGCTAAATAGCACTTCATTCTTTTAGTTTCATACAAATTTCAAAATATTTTTTTTCAATTTGAAAATGTAATATGAAACAAACAATTCATCTAATATCACAAAATGCTATCAATTATTTCTTTTCTTCATTTTTTTCCCACAAAACTTAAATATATATATATATTTATTTATTCAAAATATACTTGTCCTTTTATTACAGATTATTGTTTAAGAAACTGCATGTAAATAAAGATAGTGTACAGAATCTCTGCTTTTATGTGGTGTGTTTGTTTAAATGTAATAAATAATTAGTTTAAAAATGCATCTTATTTTAAAATGCCACAATATTTACTTTAATAAAAAAGAGAAATAATTGATTTTTTCATTTTAAAAATAAATTATGAGTTAAAATTCATAACTAATATATATACTTCTAAAAAAATATAATTTTTGTGCATTTCCTCAACTTTTAAAATAGTAATTTGAGTTTCTTTTTTTAATATATCAATAGTTAATCATTAATTTTTTATAAAAATTGTTAAGAAATTATTTTTGTATAGGAAAATCTTACAATACAATATATACAATTTTGTGTGGTGTTTGTAGAATTTTATGTTTAAATTGAAGCTTCAATATGAAATTATTTTTTCTTTCAAATTCTTAATCTTTTTTATTTAAGAATAAATTATATACACAAAAATGTGGTAGTTATGTATTAGCATTGATTTTCCCGTCGGCAAAGATTATCTTTCCCCATCTTAAAAGTAACAGTTCACACGAAGCAAGATCGCGTATAGTAAATAAAATTTGGCTACAAATTAAATTCCCAAATAAGAATTCATTATGAAATGTGGACACCTTCTGAGTAAAATAAGGCAACCTTAAAAATGTTAGCCAAAAACGGGATCGATTATTAAATCTAGTAGAGCTATTATTTTCTTACAGCAACCCTGAAAGAAATCTCAAGCATTGATTGGACGAAAAGAACGAGTAGCTCAAATTTTAAGCTGTGACGTCACGTAATGTTAAGTCTACGGGAGTTGCTCAAACTGAAATCTGTTCAACTCTAATGTAATAAGGGCTTTACGTTATTCATATTGAAAAAATTATAAAAGCTCAAAGACAGCATTAAAAATATTCCTTCAAATTTACTAAAATGAGTTGCACAATTAATATTAACTTACAGGTTGAAAAAGTAAAAATATTTCACTGCACATAATTTTAGTAATTAAATACACCTCCACAAACTACATCAATGATTTACACACTTTACTTGCAAACTATTCCACCAAAAATCAGTCAAAATAGTACCACTAACTGCATAAGCGACTATCACTAGAAACGTTTACCCAAAATAATGCCAGGGAAACAGAAGGAATCATTAAATGTAATAAAACAACCATTCTCTACATATAAAATAAAAACTTAAAATTTTCCTTCTTGTTCTTTATTCAAGCACAATACAAAAAACGAATATACATACAAGAAAAAACAGAAACAAGGGCACCACCTCTAAACAATAATGATAAGATTTCTGGAATTTATTCACAGATTAAGAATTCTTAGGCGAAAAATTCAAAAGTTTAATCGAATGCTATGTTTTTATCAGAATATTTAGTTTGTCATCTCTAATTACGACTTTATTAAAATGCGGTTAAATATTACATTTTAAATATGATATTGAATTATTGACTATGTGAAATTTCTAGAGATGTTGTTTCATTGTTATTATTTTGTGCTAACTGGGCTGGCAATATAGAGGGCGCTGCTCCACTTTTCCAACTGAACCATTATTTATTGTAGAGTCCGACGTTCTCAGTACACACATGCCATAGGTACCAGTTTACAGGGCACAAGCAACCATTCACAACACATACAAGGAAAGGATAAAGCCAGGAGAGTGAGACAGAACATCAATGCCCGAATCGGGTTCGAGCTCTAGATCTTATCTGCAATCAGGAATATTGACCACTAAACTAAGTTTGTTATAGTTGTTTCATTGAAATGTTAGGTAATCCACATATCTCGGCCCGTAACAGGTGTGTGAACTGACAAAATTTCATAAATTTCAAGTTTTTAGTAAAGTGCTCTAAAAATTATAACTTTATCTAAAAATATCGTTTTTAAATCCACTAACAGAATGCCGATAAAACATTGTTTAAGTATGCAAAATTATTTACTTACCACTATTTTGTAACCAAATTATATATAACAAAGGAAAAATTTAGAAATATCAAATACTCATGACAAACATAACCTCACTGTATAATTAACTTCGTTATTTTTTAGTATTGTGATCTGATTGCAATTTATTTTCGGATGTTATTTCGTACTGTGTGCGTAAGTAGAATGGCTAGCGGATTATTGTTAAACGAAAATGAAAAATATCAAATTACAGAATTCCATCAAGAAGGAAACTTTGTGAAAGCAATCGTGAAATTGCTTTGAGACTAAAAAGATCACCCCGAGTTATTAAAAAATTTTTAAATAAACCAAAATAATAGGGATCTAAAAAACGTTTAGGACATAAACCGAAGCTGTCAGAAAGAGATAAGACATTTTCCGTGAAGCGTCTAATTCTTCTAAATCTTGTGAACAGATTCGTTGCACTTTGAAGCTTGATGTCCATCGAGAAACTATTAGAATTGCTTTAAAGCGAAACAAATATTGTGAGAAGAAATTGAAACCAGCACTCGCAGTTAATGCTGTTGATAAAGTGAGAAGATTAGAATTTGGACGGCAACACATGAACACAGACTAGATAAAAGTTAGTAAAAATTAATTTTTCACAGTATTACATTATTGACACAATCAGTTCATTGATTCAAATTTATTTTTAGATCATTTGGAGTGATGAAAAGAAATGGAATGTTGACGGATCCGATGGGTACAGATATTTCTGGCTCTATTTACGCAAAGAAACAAAGTAACTTTCAAAACGAAATTTTGGAGGTGAAGTATGACTTGGGAAGCTTTTAGTGCCCACGTAAAGCTTCGTCTAGCTTTTGTTCGTCTAACTTCGAGTAGAATGAATAGTGAACTTTATGAAGAAATCTTAGAAGGCTCATTGATCCCCTTTTTAGAACAAAATGATGATATTTCTTTTACATTTATGCATGATAATGCGTCAATACATAACAGAACCAGTATCAGAAACTGGTTAAATTCACAAGAAATCCCTGTTCTAAAAAACCCTCCCCGTTCTAAAGATCTCAAACCCATCGAGAACATACGGGGAATATTAAGTTCGCCGAATATATGACGAAAATAGACATTACAGCTCTATTCAAGAACTCAAAAACGCCATTAAATGCTTGGAATTCTCTAGAAGAAGTCTTGCTAAATGTTGTAAATTGTATGACAAATCATTTTTAATTTAATTCGAAATAAAGGTCACATTTGAAGTTTTTGATGTAAAACTTCAAAAATCATTTTGTTAATAAAAGAAATATTTTCTTTAAGGTAATAATTTGGCATTAATTAGTATAAATTTTATTATTTGGTGATTATATTTTACAAAAATATTTCTCGCAGAATAACAAACTAAAAATATTGTTTTACAATAATGTAATTCTTCATTGTAAACTGAAAAAAAGTTTTGAAACATTCGAAGTTATTAAAAAATTGATAGACATTTTAGTGAGGTTATAATTTTGGAGAACTTTATATTTACATATGCCTGTTAATTTTGGAACTCATACAATATTTCTATTAGCAAAGTCAAGGTTTTGTTGACTTTGAAACTAAAGAAATTGGGAAAATTTAACTGTGTCACAGCACCAATTAACTTTAAGCTTTGAGTGAGTCGTAGGCTAAATGCAAAGGGGAGCATTTTAAAAGTATAGACACACTGACTTCAGGGAGAACTTTTCATCGACAGATTTACATATAGCAAGAGAAAACTCAATCTCCCACCCCGACAGAAGCACATGCTTAGGGCAGGGGCACAATATTTCTCATTCCTCAACATTGGTTAGGACCAAACGAAGCACATTTGCTCTACAAAGTGTTATCTTTCAAATTTTCTACAACCATAGTTTCCATTTAATTCGCATTTTTAATATATCAAAATAAAAAATGTTTCAACTTACCTGGTGATTGTGGTTCGTTTGAAACAAATACATCATCCAAACCATCAGAATCTGGAGTGGGCTCTGAAAGTTTTCGTAATATAAGTTCAAGAAAAATTTGTCAGTTTGACATTAACTAGCAATAAAATTCATTATATTTTTGATCACAAATATTTTACTCTTTTCTGATAAGAAAATTTAAATAGTCTTACATATAAGAGAAAACTTAAATTTGTTGAATAAAGTGATACACAAAAATCAGCATACACTTTCAAATTTTCCAATTTTTTGAAATAAAATGTAAATAAATTTCTTTTATTTGTATAGCTACCAGTATGCATTTGAATCATTACATGTCTTATAGACATCAAGCATTTTAACATTAACATAATCATTTTCGGATTAAGTTAAAAATATGCGTTTTTCAAATCATAAATGTGAACATACAGTTGTATTTAAATAGATTTTTGAAGGTATTTGGCAGCTTTTATTGTTTTGACATATTTGTAAGAATTGTGTTTTGTTTTATATAAGCATATGAGGACATTTTAAAATGGCAACTAAAAGAACTGAAACATCTTTAGAAATACAGAAAACTGGTTATTAAATTGAAAAGTAGGCAAAATCAATCAACCAAATAAGTCAAATTACAGGTAAAAGTAGAGCCACTGTGCAAGGAATAAAAATATAATTTGACAAGAACTACGGAAAATTTGCTTCGTAGACCACCAAAATTGACGGGTAGATATAAAAGACAAATAATGCAAACAATTCGTAATAATCCGAAAACTACTGCAGTAGACATAGCCTACAATCTTGAGGTTAAAGAAACTGATGTAAATCCAAAGTGTGTTCAATCCTTGAGAAAAGGTTATAGCAGAATTCCGCTTAAAAAACCTCTCATTAGTAAATTCAATAGAGACAAAAGATTAACATTTGCGCATCTTCATGAAAATAACTTTGCTCCAGGAACCAAATTTTTACAGACGAATCTAAATTTAACATTTTTGGTTGGCATGGTAAGCAAAAGATTTGGCGAAAACCCAGAACAGAGTTAGAATTGAAGAATCTGATTCTTTCAGTAAAAGATGGCAGAGGTTCAGCGATGGTTTGGGGCTGTTTTTCAGTTTCAGGTATTGCCAATTTAGTCTTTATAGAAACCACTTAGGATCGTTTTGTCTATTCGAATACATTGATAAACATATTGTAGCAATCAGTGAGAAAATTAAACATAGGAAATGGCTGGCTATTCCAACAAGATCAGGATCCAAAGCACACAGCTGGTGTTGTCAAAGGCTGTTGTACAACACTCCAAGACAACTGCACTCCCCTCCTCATATCCCTGACCTTAATCCTAAGGAAAATGTATGGGATAACTGGACAGAAGTATCAAGAAAAGGCAAATAAAAAGCAAAATGTATCTTAAAAAGGCATTGCTGGAAGATTGGCAAAAAATCCTCTGCACTGTAACCAAAGGACTGGTATATTCAATGTCTAATCATATGAGAGCTGTTATAAATTCAAAAGGTGGACCAACTAAATATTAAAATATGGAAATTTCAAACGTAGACTTCCCTGTATGTTCCCTTTCGTGACTTGCGAAACTACTTATTCTACAATATTTTATATTATTTTCTGTCTAATAACAATACTGCTGTTTTCTCATCAATTTTTTGTTTCTAATCAATTTAAACTAAATTGAATTCAATTCGTATGTAAATATTTGAAAAAAATAAGTTTATGTTATCCACATTAAATTCAAAGCTCAAAAGTGTGTGTTATTCATTCTGCAAAGCATTTCATTTATTTTAAAGGTTCAAATTAAGATTAACAAAATCAATATTTTGAAACAAGTCTATAAATTCAAACATTTAAAAAAAGAAAGAAAAAGAAAAACACGTAGATATTAGACTATGAAAAATAGTCTTTGAAAAAATTTGTGAATTTTTCCGTAATAATTTTAAACCTGAATATTTTATATAGCAACTTTATTTTCCACACAATTATCTGATTAGATAATGTATCCTTTGATTTTTTCCATGAAAATTAAACACATTTGTATAAAATTGCTGCAAAAGTTGTTTACGTTTTTAAAGAATTATATTTTATCTAATTGATATTGGTGGTTTAAAAACCTAATTAATGCAAATTTGTTTTAAAATAATGGGTTCGTTTGCATTTTGATCTAGTTTTGCAGACATCATTGTAAAGCCATAATTATGCCATAATATTATAAGAGGGAAAACAGTATATGAAATAGAACCCATGTATATGAAATAGTTAAATGTATACTTAAAGAGGAAAAACTAATAAAATAAAAATAGTGTCTTCATTGCCTAAGTTTTTGTTATTATATGAAGTTCTCATCTATCCCCTGTCATAGAAACTACTAATTTCTTTAAAATCTTTCACTTTTATTTTTTATTCTGTAAATTATGTTTGTTATTTTAATGCAGTTGTTATAAGCTTAAAAATCAATGTAAAAGAATGTAAAATGTAAAATCATACAAGTAGATCTGAGAAATACGTTTCATATAATTTCAATAACGAACTCATTTTTTTAAGAGACAAAAGTATATTTAATGGTTTAAGAAACAAATAACTAGGTCAGAACTTAAATGAGACAAAACAGTGATAAGTTAATTATATATATATTTTCATTTCGATATTTTCATTTTTGCACACAAAACCCAGTACATTCTTCTCGGAAGTGCAAGGCATTTAAGTGCATTTTAAATAAAAAGTTCATAATAAAAGAAAATATACTACCATTTTTTTTAAATGAAAAATGGTTACTGAATAAAAAGGCACAACAAATTCAAGTACTTCAGATTATTGGAAGTCAAATTAATCTGTCATTTCGATATTAACATTTGTGATATTATAGCATCAAAATTTGTAATTTTATATGGACTGGGAAATAAAGAAAGAGTTTTTGTCCTCCATGACCATCATTAATACTTATACGTAGCTTTTAGTCAAAAAATTGTGATTTTATATTTGCTTTTGATTTATATTTGCTTTGTTCAAAGTGACATTTCCTTCCAAAAAATGTTCTTACATGTAAATCAATTAAACTGATCACAAGATCAAAAACTATAAAAATTCCCTCTGGATTCCTTCCAACCGCATTTGAATTCATTTCCAATGATTTGAGCATTGGGTAAAGCTTGAAAACATTTGTTGCAATGGACGAAAATTTCTTTTCTTAAAATTGAAAAGATAAAATATTAGACTATCAGCATGATTCTGAAAGGAGGATCTTTTATCCCATATATTTTTTCTCCCTATACAACATGTAATTACAAAAATTTCCAATGCAGGAAATAATTGCACATGGGTTCTTAATTTGGTTCCTGGTTGAAGAGGGATCTTTTGTAAAAAGACTTCATTTAAAGTGGATTCCATGTCATCATAAACCTCTATGCATTGGATATGATTCAAACCCACAAATTGTTGAGATGAAACCTAAAAATAACAGTTTACTTGCCAATTTGATACACCTGCTTTTAAAGTATGAAGATTTCCCTTATTTAATTTAAAGATATCAACTCTAATAACTCATTGTGGTACTCAGCATAGTTAGGACTTTAATATAAGCAAACTTATAAATGATTTTAAATATTTAATTTCCATTTTTCATTAAGTTGAACATTAGATTTTTCATTTTAAAATTTTGTATACACTTTTTGTAATTTTTTAATTAACGCTGGTTTGAACTCACTGTAAAAATATCTATACTGATATACACACAACTGCATTAGTGATTTTTAGAAAAGAAAGATTGGTTTCCCTTCATAGGTGATAGTTCACTGCAATCGGTGGGGGAAAAAAGAAAAATATATTATATCTTTTTACATGACCATATATTAAATTATTAATAGTTACTCTTTTAAACTTTTAGGAAAAAAGTTTTTGCCATCTGCAATGAGCACACACATATTCTAACATTTTTAAATACACTATCCAAAAAATTTGCAAAAATAGATTGAAGAAATTTCAAACCCAACACCAGTAAAGTTGTAACTATAATAAATTTTCTGATGACTTCTATCTATTGCAATTTCTGTGAATTTGAACTACACAAGAGGCATTATTTTGTATTGCAAAACAATGTTTTCAAAGAAGTAATTTCATTAATTTAAAAAATTCGAATTTTAAAAACAAACAATAGAAAATTTATAAAATAAAACTGAGAAAATAGTTGTCGATAAGTATTTCAGTTTTGAATTTTTAATATTAATTATTCAAATATCACAGCAAATATTCCAGAAGCAGGGAATTTATACTAACATTGATCATATATATTATGTTAACCTTTCCTATAATTTGTGAAGTGGAAATCAATTGTAGAAATTGCATAACAGTTGTTAAATAGTGGAAGAACAGAAATTTATAATGCATGACACTTAATATATAAATGTACTTTTAATTCATAAATAAATTAAGAATTTATATTTTTCATAACTTCATGCTGAAATTGCAAATAAATTCACTGAAATTGATGCACCAACAAGCTAGCCCTGCGTTGGGCTCTATCAATTATATAGAAGCAGTCAAGGTGAGATGGATTTTGAAGTAGGGACCATGTATAAAACTCCCAATACTAGGCCTCGCCCACTCCTAGAGGTATTGTTTCACTTTGAGGATTTTGCGACCACGTCCAGTTCTAAAGCTCCTTTCGTGCCTTTAGCAAACATGACGGATCTTTGGTTAAGCCTGGATTCGAACTCATTACCTTCCAATAATGAGAACAACACCCAAACCAACCAGGCCACTGCAGCCTCAATAGAATTACTCCATTCATATCAACTTACCTTTTTTTAAAGCTTCAGATTGTTTCAGCTTTTTTGGTGGTGGAGAAGCTTGCTGCTGAACCTCATGTATCCTCTTGCGTTCCTCACCTGAATGTCAAAAGATTTTGAATATGTAAGCAAAAATTTAAGCAACATTCTATATTCATTATTAGCTTCATATTTTAGGAATTATAAAACATTTAACATCTAAATCTATACAGCCATACATCTGAAAATGATAGATATAATAACATGTTTAGTATAAACTTAGTTTTTAGTAATAAAATTTACGAACGCAATGTTCTATAAAACTATTCACATTTTTAATTTGAAGATTCCAACTTAATGTTTAGTTCATTGTTTAGAAATTTTTCTAAATTTAACAGATATGAAGGTAAAAATAATGTAGTGATCAAAAATGTTCTTTTGCAGATGCAGATTTTTTTCATAAATACTAGAGATTATAAGCATTTAAGTTTTTAGTCTTTGATGATTCATTTTAAGGAGCAATATTGTCATAAAATTGACTGAAGAGTTAGATCAGCAATAGGATATGAAGTGGATGTTAAAAGTAAAACAAAAGTATTTCAAGCAATTTGTATTAAAGCTGTCCATAAATAGCTGGGCATCATTTAACTTTAATTACAGTCACAGCCGATGTTCATCTACATCAATAACTTGCAGAATTAAATTTTGTATATTCTTGAATAATTAACAAGTAAAATCATTTCATTGATACTACATATTACTTTATCAAATGCTTGAGGGATTCTTATATTTGGGATTTCTTTTTAATAATTTTCTCCAAAAACATATGTTCTATTATAATTTCATACCAGACAAAAAGCTATTTTTCCACTGTCACTTGAAACTTTTTCCTTTTTTCTTGCAAGATTAGGAAGTTTCATTAACACCTTCATAAAAAATGTATTGCCTGAAAATTTGCTATTTTTACAGGAGTAAAAATATAGCATTTTATCTGTTAGAATGGTAATTTACATTAAATAGGTTCCTCTAACATGTCAATGAAAAACAAGTTCTATTGGAATGTTCAGCAAAGCAAGTTACCAAATATGCAGCACAAATTCTAAAATATTTCAGCACTTTTAAGTACACCAGTTTTTATTTTTACAATCCTAAGAATAATGCTTTACTTGCTTTAGTTTATTTTGCTTATGGTTCGAGTTTTTATCTTTAACTATTGACTCTAGCATGGTCTACGATTAATTTTTCCAATCAAATATTAATTTGTTAGGAACTCATCTGAAAGCCTACATAAGTACATCCTTTACTGTGTGTCTGTCTACACACACATACTAATCAAAAGATGTAAAGTTAAAAATTTGTACTGGTAACTTTTCAACCATCTTGCTCCTTGTGAGATCTCCAGAAAAACAAATTTAAGAATATACTATGCAAAAATAATTTATAATAATGCATTCCAGATAAGGATAATTAGTAATAATGAAATTTCAAATGCTTTATTCTGAAATATCTCATGAACGGTTTGAAAGCAAAGTTACAGGAGTTCTGCTAATAATTTACCATCTTTTTTTCTAATTTTTTCTAAAATTTTCATCTAAAACCGGAGCTAAATATAAAATATTAGAACTCGCTGATACATCTTTTCCGCATTCTAGATTTTTAATTTCCGATGAAAAGTTTTCTCTTTGAATCTTCTTTATCCAAAAGATTTCTGTTTCCTGTAATTCAGTAGCGGTAAGTGGACCATTTTCCGCCGGTAATCTTCTAATTTTAGCTACAAATCGTTTAACATAGGCAAGAATTCTTATAAATTTTGATACATCACTAAATTTTTTAATGTCGATAATAGCTTCACTGGATTTTAAAATGCATTGATTTACTAAAACCGTTTTGCGTCTCTCATGATGTTCATCGTATTTTTCTGATATTTTTTGGACTGGCCAATTTTCAGAAGGACCCTCAAGCCACTGAGGTCCCTTCCACCAAAGATTACTTTCTTTAAGGTTTTCGACACTTAACCCCTTGGTCAATAAATCTGCTGGGTTTTCTTTGCCACTACAATGTCTCCAATCTTCCGGACAAGACTTTTCTTGTATTTCCATAATTCTGTTGCAAACAAAGGGTTTCCATTCCCTGGATGTTCCTTTTATCCAATGTAGCACGATCTCAGAATCGGTCCAAAAATATATATCTTGAATTAGATCTTTAAATAATTTCCCTAAATATTTATAAATTCTCACAACTATAATCGCACCCATTAATTCTAAACGAGGCAAGGTCAAGGTTTTGAGTGGTGCCACCTTACTTTTTGAAATTACAAGGGTTGTCTTAAATTCATTAGTTCCTGTAGCGTTGCAATATCTAAAATATGAAACAGCTCCATAAGCTTTAATACTCGCGTCGCAAAATACATGAAGACTTATGTCCATATTCTTGTTCCCATATTCAAAGTACCTTCTGGGAATTTGCAAGTTTTCTAGGTAGCTTATTTCTTTCAGCCACTTTCTAAATTCAACTTCAATATCTTCAGGTAGTCGCTCATCCCAATCCAACCCCCTAACCCATATTTTTTGTAGCAAAATTTTCATTCTAACAACATAGGGGGAAATGTAGCCTGCAGGGTCAAATAATTTTGAAACAGTTCCCAAAACTGTTCTTTTTGTGGAGTATTCCTGAATTGAAGCTGAGGCCTTCAAAGTATGAACACCAAATTTTATGTCAGTTTCAGAATCCCATATTAGCCCTAGTAATTTGGAGTGTGACGTAGTGTCCTCTCCCGGTTTTAGAAGACCTTTCTGCATCCATAGTTCTATCAATTGTTTAGAATTCGAAGTTAATTTCCTTAATTTCATGCTCGCGTCATTCAATATTTTTACCGCATCACGAGAAATTTCGAATGCCTGCTCGATATTTTCCGTGCCATGGAAAACATCGTCGACGTACATAACAGAATTTAACATTTCGCAACAATCTGGATTCGTGTCAATATACTTTTTTAAATGATACTTTATCGTGATGGCTAATATGAAAGGAGATGAGTTTACCCCAAATGGTAAACGCTTCATATTCATAATTTTAAATGGTTCATTTGCATGATCAGCAAACCACAGAAATTTCAAATATTTTCGATCTTCTTCTGCAATACTTATGTTTCAAAAGGCCTTTTCGATGTCTCCTGAAAATGCGATTTCGTTTCTCCTAAATTTTAGTATTACATCTAAAATATTTGGGTTTAGATTTGGTCCCGGATAAAGCATATCATTAAGTGATTTAGAATTTTCCATTTTTGATGACGCGTCGAACACAATACGCACTTTTGTTGTTTCGCTGTCAGGCCTTATTACGGGTCGGTGAGGCATAAAATATCCCGAATTTAATATCTTATCTTTACATTCTTCAACGATTCCATTTTCTAGTTGTTCCGTAATTATACCTTTGTATTCTGCAAGTGTTTTTTCGTCCTTACTTAATTTAAGTTTTAAATTTTCGAAACGCCTATGCGCAACTTCGAAATTGTCATTTAGTTCTTCGGGAAGTTGTTTCCAAATTAATTTTACTTCATATCTTTTATTTTTGTATGATAACCCGTTTTCAAATTGCGTAATTATTTCTTTATCCTTAATTGACAATTCCTCATTTTTATCCGAAATCCCCAAATTTTCTAAATCCCAAAATATTTTTAAATCATCTGTAACTATATTTTTCATAACAGCGATGCAATTTTGAGAACAACTTACATTTGCTTTAAATTCCGATCCCACGACCGTCCATCCAAATATGGTATTTATAGCAATTAGGGTTTTATTTATTCTCACCCTTTCATTTAACACGAAGTCCCAAAACAGATCCGCACCGATTAAAATTCCCACATCCAGCAATTCATTTCCTGCGTATGATGAATCAGCTAACTCAAAGTGTTTTGCTCTCATTAATTTTCTAACTTGTAATGAAGGCATCTGGAGTTTCGCTGCCGTGATATCTGGCACAGCTACAGCCTCGATCTTCACTGTGCTTCCATTTTTTCTTTTTATTTTTATTTCTACCACGGGATACGCTTTTTCATTTGTCTGTTTCATGCCAAAAGAATAAATAGATAAATTCTCCCATCGCTTCGGATATAGCTTTAGCGTATTAACCAGTGATTGCGTAATAAATGACCTCTGACTGGCACTGTCAAGAAAAATACGCGTGAACGCAGAATTCGTATTTGATAAAACTTTAACTGTACATGTCTGCAAATATACATATTTCGAAGTCTCGGAATTTTCCTCACAACTGGAGACAGAACTTATTATTTCTGAATCGCGAACCGTTGGATCGTGATCTCCATTTATTTCATTGATTTGATTCGGAATTTCATTAATTAATTCGTTACCTCTGATAACATTCGGATTTATTTTATTTAAACAAATGGAAGTATGATTTTTGTTTTTGCATTTATTACAAGGATATTTGTTAGAATAACAGTATTTACTTTGATGAAATTTCTTAAAACAAACAAAACATCTTTTTTCAGCTCGTAATTTTTCAATTTTGTTTTGTACAGGCATTCTACACTTAAACGTATCATGGGGACCCAAACAGAATATACAATTAAAGGATTTCACTTGAGTATTAAAAGCAGTTGCTGAAGGCAAATTTCTCATAGGACTTTTATTTACATTTTTAAATTGATTGGAGCTAAGTTTCTTTTCGCTTAAAACTAGCGAAGTGCTTTCTCTACACTGAATTTCGTTTTTCTAAAACGAAAGTAATTCAGATACATCTGTATTTTCATGAGATTTCCGATTCCGATTAAATTCAATTACTAACTATTCGGGTAATAATTTCATTAAAATTGGAATTAAAAGGTGTCCATAGGATCCCGAAGCCACCTGTAAGGGCTCTAAATTTCTAATGCAAATTTCCAACTCATCGTAAAGTTTTCGTAACTCTCTAACATTCGATACATTTTTTACCTTTTCTAAATTCAGTAATTTATTCATAAAGGTATTAATAATGACGTCTTTGCGTCCGAACCGATCCTTCAACAATGTTACACAATTGTCATAATTCTCACTACTTAATTCAAAACCGGAAACTACATTTAATGCTTGTCCGGTAAGAAAGGTTTTCAAATACGCAAATTTCTGAATTTTAGAAAGAGAAGAAATTTGTTCAATTGTATTTTCATAACAATTCCAAAATTCATTAAAGTACTTAGGGTCGCCATAAAATTGTTTAATATTTAATTTTGGTAATTTTATTGCATTAGAAACATTTGTGCATTCGCTCGCAGTATTCTCGGAACTTTTTGTTTCAACCGAATTTTTGTCGACGCTAGTTTTGTTTTTGTTTTGAATACAGCGTCTAGTTTTATTAGCAATTCTAATACACTTCTCCTGATATTCGTCGCTTACGTTAATTTCCTGTTCTAATAATTCTATTTCTATAAGATTTTCTATTTCGGAGTCTAAGGTTTTAAGACCTTTTTTCTTTTCTATAAGAACCTCTAGATGTTCTTCAAGTTCATTTTTATCAATTCCTTCGTCAACTAAAGAAACTTCAATTTTGGATATAAGTTTAGTAGTTATAGTTCTTTCTATAGCACGTTTGTGCTTTAATCTATCAAGGTCTTTAGTAGACATTTTTAAATCATAACAAAATTTTCTTTTCACTTAAATTTCATATCAGTAAATTTTTGCCTACCTGTGATTTTCTTCATTATTCCAAACGTATCTCATTTCCCGGTCTAATGCACCATAAATAAAATCACTCAATTTTTAGCACAAGAAAAAATGACTCGGATTCATCAATCAAGAGGTAGGCAAATTTCACGCATCACAACATTTAATTTATCTACAACTATATACACATTTCCAAAACACAATATACTTAATTTGTAGCATAATTAATTATATACACAATACTTTTCTCATATGTAACACAATATTATTATTCGTAACACAATACTTTTCTCATATTTGACATAATTTCAATACAATACGTAGAATTAATTATTTTTGTAGCAGACTGGTCATAACAAGACCTTTCTAGTCGGTGGTTCTTCTCACACTGACTTACCGCGCCACCTACTGGCGTAAAATAAATCGGAGAGAGCATTCTTCACATCCATTAGACGTCTACTGGATGTCTTCTGGACGGTCAGTGGATAGTGCACAGGATCATTTATGGACGTCCAGTGGATGTCTACTGGATCACGGTGGATCATCCAAATAACATCCAGTGGACGTCCAATGGAAGTACTTGTGTTGTGTGGGAAGTGTCAGAAACTTCTTTTCTATCCAGATTTTGACAAATAAGGAGTATGCTTGATGAGGAATTTGGATTTAAATGCCAAGGTATAAGTTTGCCCATTATATTAGGTCTGCAACATGTGAACTGGTCCGCTGTAGAGTTTTCATTTTTTTAAACTCAAAAACTACAAGTTCCCCATCTAAGGCAAGTTTTTTGAATGTTAAATAGCATTTTGCTCATCACATAGTCCTCATAAACAATAAGAGTCAGAGCTTCAAACATTAGCAACTGTTTCATTAAGGCGGTATCGATATCTGTAGCAGAGAGTACAGATGCTTCGGTTTTTAAAATATAAATATCGGCTTTTATGAATTCTATTGGTTATTTTTACTCTCCACAATTGCTAGTTGTCTGTTTAAGATGTAATCAAAGATACATAGTGAGGCCAAGAGTTCAGACTTCAATGACTGGTTCTGCTTTTATACAAGAGCAGAAATGTTTACTCATAATGAAATTCTCCAAATGGTAAAACATCTTCTGAATTCCCCCTACAACTTCCTGTTTCATATGAATCCTTTTGCTTTTATAATTTCAACAAGGTTTGCAACAGCTGTGTGGTTTGACATGTACAAGCCATAAGTTTGCAAGATTCCACAATTCCTGAGAATCAGCTTAAATTCCAAAGTTCCTCAAAGCAATTAATAGATTTTTATATTTATTCAATTTGAGTCAACCTACTTTGAAATATATTTAAATACCCATAATATATAAATGTTACAAAGTTATTTAAAAAATTTATTCGACGTTTCCCAAAATTATAGTTTAAAGATTAGATTTGAGGAAATTTTCCACTTTCAGATTATAAGCAATCAACAAATGAAAATCATTACTAACTTTTGTTTAAATTACTAATATACTGTGGCACACAAATCACAGAAAATTGTATCACACCATGTGATCAAATAGTAAAATGAAAGGATATTAAAAATATTATCTAATTTTTTTATTGAACTTTATTCTCATTTATATTCAATTAAAATCAGAGAGAAAAATCAAAGAAACTGGTAAGGAAGTAGTGATCAAACCAAGCAAATTAGGTAAATTCATTGAACTTAACCATATTTCCAGGTAATTATACTTATTCTAAAGTGGTTTTGTTTATTTTTACTCTTAAAGAATTTCAAAACTGTAGTGTCCATTTCTCATGTGCTAATTAGAACCGATAATAAAGCATTTCCCTCCTCTCAGCTCATCTGAAAAGGGTGAAATAAATTCCTACACTCCAAGGTACAGATGCACTGTTCTAACATTCAGACCCCTTCACCACCCCCGCAGGGAATATGATATGGCAGAAAAATTAATTTTGCAAAACATTTAATTTCTGGATATGTAATATGATAATGTCTTGTTATATTTATCATAACTCATAAATTATACTGTAAATTGATAAACTGAAACATTTGTAAAAACTTTAGCACGTAACTTCCAAGCTCATTCTGTAATTTAAAATAGCCAGTGTATGTCAAAATTTTTGAGATGATTTCATATTAGTGTAAATAGTAATATGTTTTGTATTCATGTTTGTATACTTTCCTCTGTAATGCAAACTAAGTCGCTGCAGGCATAGTCTATAGAGATCCCTTTCTGATGTTCTAATTAGCAATGAAAATAAGTATTTTCCCCTCTCAGATGATCTGAAAAGCTTGAAATATAGTCTCAAACGTCAAGGCACAGATGCATAGCTCTGGTAGGAAATTCATTTCCAATTCCGTTTTCCTCTAGAAGGCACAGGCTAAAGAATGTGATATACTAGTAGACCAGAATAGTTTGAATGCCTCAGCCACTTGGCTATGTGATGTGGATAGTGTAATTAACATATTTCTTTTATACCAAAGTCTTAATTCTGTATTTCACACTGAACGCTGATCACTAATATCTAAATTTGTCAGGAATCAATTTCTGATTTAAATTAATGAATACACAAAAATTTTAATTCAAAAGTTGACTATAAAGATCTGCTTAGAGGATAGCACTGTTTAGATTCTTTGAAGTTTTCTAAGAAATTCATGCATTCCGCACAAAATTAATATAAAGTTTTTAATAACATTTCTTGCAAATTTGAAAACAAAATTATAAATGTTTGCTATCTTTACATTTAAAAATAAGATTACAATTTTAGGAAATTAAACAACGAAATTAAGTACCACAAAAAATTTTTAAATTCAACTCTGTACTTATATGGATGAGAAAACTTACGGTGGAAGGAGTAGTGAATTTCTCGGGTCAGTCTTCTACGAGCTTCCATTTCAGCTCGTTTTGCCTCTCTAGCCTTTCTTTTATCTGGAGTGAAAAAGAAAGATTTCAACATATTTTTTACAGTTGTCAAACTGAGAAATCATTTTACTGTCTTAAATATAAGTATTTTATACAATATACATATCTTTGTAATAAAATATATCCATATATGTTTTAGTAATAAAATTTGCAATATACAAATGATAAATAAGATTAATTATGAAGTATACTTATTATACACTGATTTTATTATTTTAACTACATAAAATTCAAAAATGCTTTAACAAATGCATAATTTTCAAACTGTATTTGGTACCTTTTCAGAGATGTTTTTTGTGTAATGAATTCCATCATATCAAAAACTTAGATTCTGATTTTACTTTTGTTTATACACAATATCTTGTAGATACAAAATACGATTGGAAGTGGATGTAGACAAGTTAACAAAGTTTATAAATAGGCATCAGCTTTACTTTCCTTCAGAAACATAACTATGTATTTTTTTTTTAAAGATTAAGAAACTTGATTTTATAATTCAAACTTTAAGAAAAACAATTGCTTTTCCACCTCTCACAATTCTTCCAATATTTTATCAAGTATTATTTGATAAATAAAATAGAAATGTAATCTTTTAGAAAACATTTACAGGATTTAATTGGAAGCATCGTACATTCTCTTATTAATGGGATTTAATTCTGTGTGGAATGTAAAGGATAAGGACTAGAGAGACGTAATTTTAACATAACTGAGGGACTGCTGCATTAGAGTTACTGGTATAGAAGTAATTATTTACGGATATCATAATCTCTGGACGAGTGATGTACGATTGCTTTGTTTTCACACATGAGGACTATTAAGACCAGGACCTACAGCTTAATGTGGATCTCAAACCATTGCAAGCATCCATTCTTAAAGTGGGATTCGAACCCAAGAACTGTTGCAATGAAGACCACTGACCATTCAACTAGAAAACATTTTCATTTTAGGGATCGATGTGTTTATTAATGACTTATTTCTGTTATGTTTGAATTGTTGAATATCATTAGAACTGCATGCTGAATGTATTCAAATGTCTATTTTATATTATCTTATTACACAATAATTTAGAAAATATAAAAATGCACACATTACCTAAGTAAAGTATGAATTTTAAAAATGGATTTCTACTGAAAAATATTGAAATCTTATTTCTACAATAAAACATAAAACTTATATAGGAATTAAGTTTTATTTATCACCAGTTATATTAAATTTAAATCTAAAATTTGAAACTTTATAAACATCAAAAGTTTTACATTTAAAAAAGTAATAAGTTTCTAAAGAGTTTATATTAAACAATTTATAGGCAGGTATATATTTTAGATTTTTTTAAATGAAAATGTATCAAACAATTTTTGACAATTGTACACTTATTGACAAATAATGCAAGACGAAATCTTAATGTAACTGAAATAATATTCCTTGCACTATGAAAAATTTGTTTCTGCATCTTATTTCTGCAAAAATACACTCTTCAAATGCAATAAGCTAATTTTATCAGTTTTTGTAAAAAAATCTAACACGTTCATGTCAGAAAATTTATCCAAATACGAGAGCTAAATTAAAAATATAATCAGAAGCAATTTTTCCCAGAAAAAAAACAATCATGAATTTAACAAATTTTTTAGTATTTATTACTTATATCAGTAATTGTCATTAAATAATTTTATATACATTGAATAACTTTTTAATTTTAAATAGCAAATTATCAGTAGATTTTTGTAAATAGTTACAGTGGCGTAGTGAGCACAATTGGCACCAGGGCATAATACCAATTTCGGGGCCTTTCTCAAAAAATAGTAATATATAGAATAAACATGTAATACGAGTATAATGCACAAATAACAGCAAAGTATCTACTTTAAAATAATCTTAAATATAGATAAATTTTAAAGGCTCAGGTTGTACTTTTAAGTTTGAGTTAAAAAAGATCTTGTAAAAAATCATAGTTATAATAGGATTCAGAGATATATCAGTAGAAATCAAATTTACAGAAACTTAGAATTAGTTAAAGATTTTATAACACAATCATTTTTCTGAAATTCAATGATATTAGTCATGTGCTTCGAGGCAGAGTGCAAATTTGACAAGCCCAAATGTAAAAAATATGACAAACTAATTCTAAGTGTTATAGCAGTCTAGTGTATGTAAATAAGTAAACTTATAGCAAGCATAAATACTTTTTTAGAATTTGGTTTTAATTTGTTTTGACATGGAAGTGTTTTTATAAATCCTAATGATCTACATTCTCTTTTTCCAGATCTTTCAATTAAGAAAATATAAAAAGGTACCTATAAGAACTAGATAATATTCAATTTAAAGTTCTGTATTGTTTAAATAAAAATTTACTGAAATAACAATCTAGACTTAATTTACTTTTAGTAATTTTGATCATTTAGTAATTTTTATAATACCTTTTACTATTATCTAATATATTGGTATCTACTGAATAATATCTACTGAATGAATTGGTATCTACTTAATATCTACTTATAATAACTACAGAAATGAAAGTAGAAAATAAATCACAATTATTTAAATTCTTAAACAGATTTGTAGCAAGAAAAAACTTCTTAGATTTTGTTTTCTGAAAAATAAAGTATTATATTCTTGTGCTCATAGAGTGCTAATTTACCAGCTTTTGCAAATATAAAAAATTATTGCCAATATCATCGTGCCCTACAGAGATTATTGTAGGTTTTATTCTAAATCATGATATTCTTCAAACTCTTCTGGATGACATTTAATACTGCTTAAAAATACTTATTCTTTGAAATTAAAATATATCATTTTCCTACAAAGTAATCAGTTATTATGACATTTTTTATCACAAATTAGGGATTATACATATATTTCGATAATTTATATCACATTTACTGATTTTAGTGGGTATTGTGCATAATCATTGTTAATATACATAATACCGTAACACTATCTTATGATTTTACTCTGAGAACATTCTTCTTTAAAAATTTTCAATATGACTTATTTTAATTAATATAATTAAAAAATCATAATTCATATTAAAAAGAACTTATTTTATTCTAAATTATTTTACGAATCATTTTAAATCATTCAAAAATATTACTAATCTGTAGCTTTTTACAAAGCATAATTTTGCCTTATTTCATTATATTCCTTTAAAATGATTTCTAAGCTAAACATGCTTTCATAAATAAACTGAAATACAAAGTTATAAATTATCCAGAAACATTTTATGTGTGCACATAAAAATATATAATACATTTGATCTTTTAACTTGGCAAAAAAGAATTTTTCAACATAATGTATTAATATATATAAAGGCGACAGAATTACAAGTCAAATAAAAATTATTTTCGAAAATCTAAATCTTAAATATTTTGACTTCAAATAAATATTTTTAAATAAAAAATTTGATTTTAAAATTCAAAACTATACGTGTTTGTTAATAAATATTCGTAATGGCTAAATAATCTGCTAAATAAGCAAAATGTAAGAATAAGTTGTAGACAAAAAATAAAATTTACTCAAAAGTCAAAATTTCCAAAACTAAATTTTTAAGGAAATAACACTAAAAACGAAAATTTGTGAGTGCAAAATGATATTTTAACTGGGTAAATAGTTAAAATAAAAGGAAGTTATAAATTTTCCTAGCATGGAGGTAATTTCTATTTGCAGCGTTGTATCGTATTTCGATTCCAAGAGCACAATTCTCTTCATTAAATATAGCAGTGCTATTTTGAAATGCGAATTCTTTTGTTGGGGGTAAGTCTGTTGCTGAAAACAAACATTTTCGGACAAAGAGGAACGCCAATGAGATACATTTCAATGTGAATTTTTTCACGAGTGTATAACGTGGCAGTAGAAGAGGTTACCACAAAGCTTGAGGTAAAAACAGAGCTTTACTTTTCTCTGTGGCGATGTACAAGAATTTCTCCCAGAAGTTTTAAGTCTCAATGACTTAAAACTTCTGGGACTAACACCTTTCACTTACGTTTTATATTCCTTATTTTTCTGATACATTTAATAATTATTGGTAAATTAAATTGATATAAAAATAAATATCTTTAAGTAATTTGTTCTTTAACATTTAGTTTTTTCATCCTTGTCGGGTCTGTTTGATACGGTCGGGGCTCACAAGTGAAATCAATTTAATCAGCACAAGTAAAAAATTTAAAATCAAAATCATTAGAATTTTTTATGAAAAATTAATTTATAACGAGTGTTATTCTTTAAATGAAGTTTTCTGAAGATTTACTACATCATCCAGATTCAGCTTCACTGAAGCTGCTTAGCTATATTGAAAGTATATACAATATATTTAAATATATTATATTTTCTCGGATTTTATTGAACACAGCCATGCTAGTTTAAAGAATTTTAATTTAGGAGCTTCGCAAAAGAACAAATTCTAAGATAGTTTATTTCCATGACAAAATTCTTGGTACTATAATTTCATTATCATATACTTGTCTATTCGAAATTTCAGTGAATAGAATACGGCGTAACTTATATATCTATGATAATTGTAATTATAAAAGTCAATTAAGAATTGAGAAATTAAATACTTTACACACATCCATTCATTCATTTTATTTGAAATGAATTTTTTGTAGGTTTTTATCCCTTTCTCATTTACTATCAAAAATGCAAATTTAACATTTAAAGAAAAATTTTCACTTTTGTTTTAACTATAGTTTGACAAGTTTTTATTAATAATATTTCAGTTTTATAAAGTTTGCTTTTAAGAGAGTGATTATTTTATTTAAGTCAAAATGAGATTAAAACACTTCACATTTTTTATTTATAAGAGAAAATATTGTTTATTAAATAAAATGTTTTATAATAACTGTAAAAAATTAATATGAAGTCAATTATCTAAGAACATCAAAATTTCTACAATTTTTTTTAAATTCTTAAGTGATAAATAACATCATGCGAGTTCCTAATGATGCATTTGTCAGTCGATATTCATTACATGTCTTGTTTTTTTATTTTGAGTAGAAAAGATTTATTTTCTTAATCAATGTTACAATTTTTCATTGGTATGCAACTTTATTTAGACATCTTGTAAGAAATTAGAATTCTAAAGAACATTGTGAGTCTTGCTGCATTCACTAAGTCAAATCAGTTACAGATTAGATCATGAGCTTACCTTTTTGGAATCTCTAAATTATTGATTCGTAAATCAAGAGAACATCAACACATATTTGGAAAATAAGTTGAAACTAAAAACATCTCAAATGCAGAGAAAGGAAACTAACCAATATAATTTATATTTCAGAATTTTTATCACAAAAAATTTAACATATTTCCATTATTACTTGTATAAGATTTACTACACAAAATAATGATGAAACACAAATCTTGAGCAAAGTTATAAGAAATCTGAGAAAAGATAATGGAAAACTTGATTAAAAGAACATACTTTTTAATATGAACTAAACTATACCAACTTATTAATATAGAAATATAAAAATAGGAGTATTTCATTTATGGCAAGCTCTTCAACAAGATAAAATTATTAAATTTAGAATATTTTTCTCCGAAAAAAAATTATAACTAAATTAAAAAGAAATAAAATTTTTTGAAAAATATTTTCATAAACACTATTTGTCGCCCCTCTCGAGCGGCGCCCAGGGCACTATAGACCCCCTTACCTCCCTTCACTACACCTCTGAATGGTTATTTAATTCTTAATTGCACTTAAATTCAAAACCATAATTCAAAGCTAAATAGAATTTAACGTATTATTTTGTATCTTATCCATTGAAGAGCAGCATTGCTCTTAAAATAAGTCATTGGGTCTGCAAATGATGCTTGCTGAGTATTCACTCTGATTTTTATTCAACTCAATATTCCTGAATGGGCAGGCACCCAAGATTGTAATTCGAGAAGAACTGTCATCTAGGCTAGAAAGAAAACCAAAATTCCAAGAATTAAATAAAAAGCTCCGTTTGCATAACTGTGCACGAGAGCATTTGTTGTCTCCTCAAATGATTTATCACCCGAGTGGTGAAGAGAAACCGTATTTGCCTGCAATGCGAAAAAGGCTTTGCGGATCTAGACTGAATGCTTCTTGAGCTTTCCTTAGCATTTTTTAGTTTTAAAGTTTTCCTGTCTTTAGTTCTTACTCAATGAGATTTCTTTACATCACGTTTTTGTTGAGGATTTATGCTTTTGAATAAGTAAGAGGAAATTTTACTGAGAGGAAAGACTGCGTACTATTTTGTGGCCTTTGTAACAGCTGACAAATTGAGAAATACGAGATGTAACTAGTCGTCTAACCACAATCATATTTTTTATTGGTCTTAATCAGGATTTCTTTCAAGAGCCCATTATGGACAACAACGAGATTACACGTTCGAATCCCCCCTTACAGCTGACACGCCTCCTTCGATGGGCAGTTCAAACTTTTACGGACAGCCACTGCGCAACGAGCACAAGTTAGTTTTCTCCTGCAAGTGGTCTTTGAATGTGCAAAATGTTAGGATTGAAAATAGTTGGGCTTTAAACGATAGAGGTCTCTGAAGGGTAAATTCAAATACGTGTCTAACGCTCACCAAGGAAAAACTTTACAAGGAAGAAAAACGTCAAAGTAAGAAAATTGATATTTTAAAACAATTTAGTCATTTTATAAAAATCCTTTAAATGCTGCGTTGATAATATTAAATAGATTTTAATATCTAGAAGCATGGCAGAAAGATTACTATTAAGTTTCAAGAAAACTAAAATTATTCGGTATCTTTGCAGGTAAACTATGCGTTTATCTTATAGACTTCCTTGTGGTTTCAGTTTAATTCTGTTTTATACACATTAAGAACACTTCCGCTGAAGTGTCTTTCCTTGACACATATCTCCGCGGATCAATGTGAAAGGGAGATTTATTTTTTCAAAATAGTATTGCCATATCCAGCGTCCCGAATTGTCCTCTTGGAAATGAAATTTGTTTAGTTTCTTTTTGATTAACTAATTTTATATACACATGAGTGCCAATTAAACCGGGGTCTACGATTTGAAGTGGATTCCCAACAACAAACATCCAAGACCAAGGTGGGATTCGAACCCTAAGACTAATGATTGGAAGGCAAGAACACTAAATATTCGTTTTCCAGCACGACATGAAAAAAATGTGTTAAAGGAAAATAAAAGATTTTTCTCGAATTCTTAGAAAATTGGAAATTTAGTTTCTTTTTAAATTTAGCCTTTATGTTTTTAGTATATCATTTTCAAGTTATCTATGGCTTAACTCAAATTTTTGGTCCTAAGCAATATTGTTTTGTCAAAAGGATGGACGCTTCCAAGAAATTAAATTTTGACTCTTGAAATTGACACTAAAATGATCAAATTTTAATTTGTTAATGTAATTCCTTAAGTTTGCTGAATACCGAATTTCTGTTAATAAAAATATCAAAATGCTTGTTACTTAAAATTATGTTAGTCAATGCTTATGTGGAATATTTTTGCTTGTATAATTTTTCGTTGCCTTAATGTATTTTTATGGAAATCACACTCTCAGTTAATGGATTTTTCGCTCTTGCATTCAAAAAGATTTTTAAATTGGAATCTGAAAAACTTACCATCCAGTCTTTGTAACTTCGCAGCCACTTTCTGACGCATGATTTCCCATCTATCTGATGGTGCATCAGAGCCGGAAGGTACAGAAGACAAGGAAGAAAAACTAGAAGAGGACATTCTGAAAGAAATCGAGACATTTAGAAAACCTTATTTTAATATCAACCAGAAACTTATTTTGAAGCATTCTGAACTTAGCACGCTTAAATCTTGACACGTTAAGCAGAAGAACGTCTTCTAGTTCCGTATGTATGTGATCAGAGTTACCATTTATTTCAGAAATAAAACTTCTAATCGAAAAAAAGAATTTTTCATTTATCAAAATTATACGCCAAACATAGACAATGTTCAAATAACACTTTAAAAAAATTGTAAAAAATATTGCTGAATAACATAAAATTAAGTGTTTTGCTAAATTCCAAATTAGTAAAAGTTCAGAAAATAAGCTTCCAATGATGATTATTGGGAAATCTTTTCCAGTTCCTTTTTTCAACAAGTTTTCTTAATTATTTGTATCGAAAGGAAAAATAGACTAAGTAATATATCGTTTCTTA